>CBVK0100919727.1:0-11022 GCA_900067695.1 Picea abies | reverse complement strand
CGGTAGTGACGCCAAAAAGATGTTATTCCTGAGATTGATTCTAAGGCTCAAAGAATAATGTCAGGCATCAAATATTTTAAATGGAATGTTTTTATGAGTTCTTTTTTCTACCTTCAGTTTTAGGAGAAATAATATTTAAATGAAATTAATGATAAGATAGTACAGAGGTTGTATCTCATTATCTGAGTCGCAATTATAATGTCAAATGATGTAGAAATGATTTACAAAACTGTTAAAACAAATTGAGGTATCAATTACAGACAAGTATCACATTGTTTTCAGTAGAAGAAAATTAAAAGATGCACCCTTGAAAGGAGATAAAAATGCAGTAATTCACACAGGTCACAGGTCTTGTTTTACTCACAGTAATAACAGAGGAAAAGTTGTTACTAAATGAACTTCTGATATATTATGATCACAGTAGATGTAGTACTAAATTGTAATCATTCACTCTTCAATAAATACAGAAAGAAATTCAAAGAGATGTAAACACAGAGGAAACACATAACTCAAATTGAACGAAACTTAGAATCTCTGTTTGCACTTGTATTGATATTCAAAAAAGTTTTATCTTTTACATTCAACAAGAAGCAACCTCAAATATATCTAAAATCTATCTATTTATACAAAAAGTGTGTCAACTGAAAACCGTTGGACTTCCCACAATATCTACCTAAAAATAGAATACAATCTGAATGAAATAACAACATGCAGATATTGTTGATTTTTGATTTGATGTGTTTGCGCTTCATCTGTCCCTTCATTTGCTCGTAGATGCACTCATTTTCCTTTGTTCTTTGAACTCGGTATACATGTCCATTAAGGCCACCACAATCATTGGCTTACTTTCTTTTCCATTTGATTATGTTGCCATCTGTCCCTTCGAATGCATTTATTGGGATAAAGAATTGCAGTTGAAGATATGGGGGTGGTAATTGGACAGGTATCTCAACACTGGATCATTATGGGATGGCTAACAATTATGAGGAAGAGTAATTGTTCACGAATAGGATGACAAAGGGACAAGTGTCCAATAAGGAGGTGGGATGAGTGGATGCGAGAATGTATGTGGTAGGGATAGATGGGGTAAGTGATGTGTAGAGAGAGAGGAAGTGTAGGTGGTGAGGTAGATGGTATCACGAGCATGGAGGGTGTGACAAGCTAGAGAGTGAAAGGTAGAGTTGGTGGAGGAAATGGACGTTGTGTATGTTCTTTTATTTTCTCCCAGCTACACTAACTTTTATTTGTTTATTGAATTGGGTGCACATGTCCATCAATGCTACCACTAATCTCGAAGGCTCAATCTTCTCATTCAATTCAAAGGCGAACATCTTATTTTGTACTTGCGGTAGCTTCTCCTAGATCTTGTTCACTTCTTGGACTGTGATATGATACTGTAAACTTGGATTTACCAACAATTCATTGATTTTGAGTAAATCGATCTGGTTCATCTGTTGGATGGCTGACTGGATATTTTCCTTGTTCTTCTTGGAGCTTTGTTGGTTCATTTCTATTTCAATATGCCCCAATTCCTCTGAGATATTATTTCCTTCAAATTCAATCAACTTTTTATTTAATGATGATAAGGCCTTTAGACAGGCTTCCTTTGCCTCTCTAGCAAGTTTCTTTCTTTGCTCCATATTTGTTTCCCATAATTTCAGGGCCATTTCTCCTTTCACTTGTTCAAAATGTACGAAAGCGGCGAGACCAGGGATATTAGCTTTCTTCCTCCATTTGATAAATTCCTGAAACTTAGACCTAGCTGCACAAGCATCTTTTTCCTTGACATGAATACTTTTCAGAGAAAGGTTTATTGCCTGATAGAATTTCTGAATAGCATCTACCTTTTGATATAGCTCCTGCTGGATAACTTCCATATTCTCATTGATTTCTAATGCTTGTGTTTTGAAGGCTGTAATATTTATTGTTGTGTTCTCTGTTAGGGACAATTTGGCTTGCAGTTGTTTAATCAAATTGTCCCGCTGAGTGATCAAACCTTTTCTGGTATGTGAAATCTGGTAGAGTAGCTCAAGATTATCCTATAATTGCTTTATTTGATGCTGATAACTAGCCCTGATTTGTTCAATGTCTTGATTCATCTTGCTTCTAACAGATTGTTCTATGCTATGTATCTTATTATGCAATTTCTCCACCAAGAGACATTTGTGTTGCATTTGTTTGGCTAAATTGTCCATTGACCATTGATTGACACTAGAAAAAGACCCTAGTGAATCTGCAACTTCCTTTGCAAACTTAGGATCATCTTGGTCTTTCCCATCATACACCAATCTTTTCCTTTTAGGGACTACTCCATCATTTTGGTAAGTTTCTCTTTTTACAATAGATTTTTATTTCTTGCTGAAAAATAAAATTGAGGGAGGCATCTCTTCAGGCAAGATAGGAGTAAGGTCATCAACATGAATGAGCTCTGTTGTATTAGGATTTCCAAAACTGGTCTGTAAAGGTGTTAATGATAGAATAAGAGAAATAATTGTTGTGGAATGTTCATGTCTTGTTGTATTTGGGGTGCCAACAAGAGTAGCTGGCGTTGAATGAGGAAAAGTTTGTCCTTGATTCTTGAAATATTCAATTTGAGATGATGCTTGTTGATTAATCAGACCTGACAGTGATGTTTTTATTTCTTGAAATAACCTTTCTGTACTTTTTGGGACTTATTCAACTTTGTTCTTAGTAGAGAAACTTGGCTCAAATCTTGTGGGTTTAGCTTCCTATGAAGAATGCATGGGTTTTGACTCTCCTTGCAATATCTTCGGTAAACTATTTCGTCTATGCTTTTTAAAGTTGAGGAAACTAGCCTGTTGGTCAAGAGGCATAGTCTGGAATTTTCTTTGAACTTATTCATAAGATCTAACTCCCCTAAAAATCTCATCATAAGGAGAATCTTCATCGATGTGTCACTTCATGTTGTATTGAGCCAAATGATTCTCCACTATCTTATGTGGATCATGTTTCTTGAATTCAATGTCAACTAGCTTGACATCTTCCAGGGCTGCAGCATCGACTTTAAAATGACCAAAATCAAACGATGTGAACATACCAACTTGAATGGGAAAAGTTGGCGAAACGTTTTTCTGAGATGCCTTCAATTCCTTGCTAATGCCTCCTGCTACTGTTTGGTATGCCACTTATCTGCACACCAGCTTGTCGGGTAAAAATTGTGGAAGGGCATGAGGAGGAACGAAAGAACTAAATACTCTAATGTATTAGAAATTCTCCTCAATAAACCAGTCTACAAGTGTGCCTAAGTTCCCCATAATATTTTCTAAAATTTTGGGCGGCAGGTGACCATAGATAGTTATGTGAATAGGTACCACTACGCTGTGACAAATTTCGTAAAAGAAATCTTTGGCATTTTCTTCCCATAATTTAGAGTGGTAAAAATGTATTGGCTCAGAACTGGTCGGGTCCAACTCCAGTTCATCAGGGGGAATGGGTTCATGAAACAAATGGCATCCATAATATATGATGACATGTAAAAAGGAGCAAGTTGCTCTTTTGATTTTGATGATTGATACTCAACAATTTCCTTGTCCAAATTATCAGATAACATTTTAGCCCAATTGAAGGTATAACCCTCGACTACTTCATTCATTATGGCTACCCACTCAACTGAGAAATGCGCAGGGTTCTTTTTACCAAACAGATGACATAGCATAATGGCTATATATAACATATAAGCATCTAAGGACACCGTTGAATACATACTATGAGCATCGACTCTGAATTTTTCCAGATGTCCCCACCAGGTCTTGATTATATCATGACCATTTCTACCACATTGAGTAAATTCTTTTCTCTTGAATTCTAGAATAAATGTTGCATTGTAGGTATATTTGGGTGTAGGGGAAAGATTATAGATTAATTATAGATTATCTGGTCAAAAATATCCGACGACAGTCTTCTGGTGGTTAATGATGCTTCTGGTTTGAATGTTGACATGTTCCAAATCCCAATTTATCATATCATTGTAGGGTATAATTCTAGGCCATGCAACAATCTTATGCAGTTCTGACTATGCTATCGATCTAAGCTTGGCTGAAAAGAACTCATCGTCTTCCTTAGCGGAGTCGTCTAGACAGTTGATAATTTCATGCTCTAAGATATCAAAAACCTGCTTCCAATACTTAATGGCATCCTTAACTCGCGGAGTTGTGTCTGATAGAACATCTACATTTGGATTGGAATCATCACCTGATGCATCAATATTCTTTGCAGCTTTTTGTGGCATCATAATCCTTAAGGAAATAAAACTAGTCTGCCTGTAGCAAGAGAAGTCTGTAAGATTTTCCCTGAAATGAAAAACCGCTAATAGAAAATGGTAAAATAACTTTGAATTTCGAAGTATTTTATTCATAAATTCTATCGGTCTTCATATAGATCTACTGACAAAGAATTTATTAAAAAATTAATGGGATTTATTACCTGGTGATTCACAATATTTATTGAAATCATTAACCTTATTCAATCATAAATTTCATTAATACTTCAACGATTCAACATTTAGAAGCTTTGGATGTTACATGATGGAAATCTCCCGAATTTCAAAACTACGGAGTGATTAATTAATACTTAATCATGATTAACCTAAGTTATTAAATGTTTTATTAATTATTTAAAACATTTTTTACTTTTTGTAATATTCATTTCTTCGGTGCTTTGATACTTCGGTGGTTTGTGAACTCGATATTTGTTAAAACTCCCGAAGGGAAATCTCCTAGAGTGACTTGGCAGAGATGATGTCATTCTTGATGACGTGTTAAAAAAAGAGAGGTGCCACATGTCACTTGAAAACGTGTGAACCATTTGACGTAAATGTAAAAAATAAGTGCCATGTGTTAACCCAAGAAAAGATTTAAAAGACACGTGTCCCCTGACGCGTCCGTAAGTCCTTTAGGAATTATCACGAGTGACTATCTTCGATACTTTGAAGTTTCAAGGATTTTTTTGTTTAGATTTGTTGGAATACCCGAAGCGTGAAGTTCTAAAGAAACTGATAAATATTTTCTTTTAAAACTCAGACAACTTCTAAACTTTGGATATCATTAGGACCGTTCAATCAAATTAGAGTAACTCGTCGATGATAGATGTTGTAAGTGCCTTATTGATAAATAACAACCAATGAATTTATTTTAAAATTAAAAGAAAATTCTCTAAGTTTTTTTTTTTTGGGGTAACATTTTTATTTCTATGAGGCAAAATCTAAAGTTCAAAAGCTCAAAATCATACGTGTTCTAACAACAACCATAACTACCATCAGAAGAAGAATAATAATAATTTCATTGGACGATGGAAATGTTTTTTCAAATCCACCATGAATTCTAGTGACTCCAAATGGATACCCACGAGGAATTCATAAGAAATCGAGACTGTGAATTCTTCCATTGTTTAAATTGCTTTAAGAGCATTGCTTTATATTACGAATGCTTCCACTTTGTAACGGTTACATTTCAGTTAATTGTGCTTTTTCAACATTTTGAAACAAAGAAATATTCATCATGAAACTAAATTTTATTAATTAAAAATATCAAATACAAAATAAACATTATAACTTTATATTAATAAAAAAATTGCATTGACAAAAATAGTACTTCATATTGATTGAACAAACACTCTAAATTTATATTAATAAAAAATTTACATTGGAAAAAATAATATTTCATATTGATTGAATAAAATTAATATTAAAAAGTTACAATGAATATACATTTCTAACTTGGAATGAAAATGATTTTTAATCTAGGACAATGCCTTTCAGAGTGATAATATTAAAACTATATGACCATTGTTAATTGAAGTCAAAGATAGAAGGATTTATGGGGCCAAGGTCATGTAGAAAGCATGTTATCCAGCATTAAAATGTTGAGAGGAGATTTCATATGACCAATAATGGAACCATGTCCATTATAATAAGACTCATGTAGCTCACATAGGAGAGGGGAGGATAATTAGACTTCTTATATTAACAAGGAAAATCATTCCATTGAAGTTTTGTTTTCGTTGTTTTGAGAAATCACTTCCCAAAAAATTTGAATTGACACAATGTTACCTCGGTACCGAGATTATAATTGAATCATATGTATTATATGACTTGACCCTTATGAATTTTCTATGAAGAAAATGAAGAAATTATGGATGCAGATGTATGTGACAATGCATGATGCGAAGAACCATAATTGTTCATTTATTTGGTGTATGATGGAAGGAGGTAGGGATATTTACTACGAATGCTACAACATTCATCAAATAATATAAGACCACCTTGAATTATTTCTACAGTCCATTTAGTTCATTCATTCATTGCTTAAAAAATGAGATATAAATACATATAGGAGAATACTCTAGAACAGTCCTATGGAAATATCTAGGAGAGAAAATACGTCTAGGTGCAATGTCTAGAAGAAACTAGATCTAACTAAAAATCAACCTTGAGACTCACAACACATCTCATCTAGATATTTTTTATTAGCGGGAATAATTACAATATTTCTAACACTCCCCCTTAATTATTTTCACTAAGTTCTTCAACATTTACAACACCTAATTTTTTTCTATGAAACTCAAACACAACTCTTGCCAATGGTTTTGTAAATATATCAACCAATTGGTCTTTTGGTTTACAAAGTTCCAAGTAGATTTCATTATTGTTTACAAGCTCTTTAATGAAATGATATCTAGTATCAATATGCTTGTTTTTTTTGTGAAAGACAAGGTTATTTGACAAAGATATTTTTGATATATTTTCACAATATACTAGAGTTGTTCATTCTTATACTTGTTGAAGATCACTCAATACTCTATGCAACCAAACTGCTTGAAAAGATATTGTTGTTGCTGCTACATACTCAACTTTTGCTGATGAGATTGTCATAATGGGTTTCCTCTTGGATTCCCATGAAATCACACCTGAACCATAATGGAGTACTATATATGTACTAAATTACTCTTCATGTCATCCATACTACCTACAAAATCACTATCAGTGTATACAACCAAAAAATCATTACTAATTCTGAAATATAATATACCATATCATGTTGTTCCAACAATATATCTCATAATTATTTTACCAACTTGCCAATGTGAGTCTTTTGGAGACTCCATGAACCTGGAAATCAAACTAACAACATATATAATGTATTTCATAGTGGGAGTGAGATACCTAAGGTTTGCAATCAATCTCTTGAACAAAGTTGGATCTACATTAGATCTCGTATCCTCTTTGTTGAGCTTTATCTTTGTAGTTGGAGCTGATGTTGATTTATAATTCATTGTCCTGAACCTCTTTAGCACATCCATGGCATACTTTGTTTCACATACACAAATTCTTGAATGTGACTGGATGACTTCAATACAAAAGAAATATCTCATTAACCCCAAATCAATGATTTTAACTTCTTTTTTCATCGTTGATTTAAACTTGTCTACTGGCAACTTTTCTATGAAGATCATATCGTCAACATATAAACAAAAAATCAAAATTTGACCTTGCTTATTCACCTTTGTATACAATGCAGGCTCACTGTTACTTTTGTTGAAGCCATTATTGATCATATATGAATCAATCTCGTTATACGAAACTCTGCAAGCTTTCTTAAGCCCATAGAGAAGTTTCTTCAATATGTACACTTTCTCTTGATGTTTTTTTATCACATATCCTGGTGGCTACTCTACATAGACCTCTTCTTCTAAAATATCATTTAATAATGATTCCTTTACATCTGTTTGATAAAATTTTCACCCGTTTTGAGCTATTATGGATACAGACACTCTAACTGTATCTAACCTTGCAACTAGTGCAAAGGTCTCACCATAATAGACTCCAAAATGTTGTACAAAACCTTTTGCTACCAATGTTTCCTTGTACTTTTCAATTTTTTCTTTCTCATTAAACTTGGTTTTGTAATCCAATTTTACACCAATGCAATTTTTACCTTCTGATAATTCTACTAGATCCCGGGCATCATTCTTCTCTATGGAATCCATTTCTTCATCTATAGATTTGACCCAATTTTATTATTTAATTGATTCTTCAAAATATGTGGGTTGACAAGTAAACAATGCAAAATTCGAATGCACATCTATATCTTCATAGATTTCTCTCAAACTTCTAGTCTTTCTAGACCTTAGGGAAGCAAATGTAAAGTCAAATTCACTTCTTGATTGAGAAGTGGGAATACATTGACATGTTGGTTTAGATGACTCATGTTGAATAAAATTTCTTGGTGTCCTTGTTGGAGTATCTCTGACTGATGATTGGATTTGTGAACCTTTCTATACACCTTATACAATCTACTCCTATGTTTCATCTTATGCTTGAGTTATTTTTTCTCTAGTAGTTATAGTATTGTCTATGATCCCATCCCATGCTTCATCTTTTTTGAATTCAACATCCCTGCTGATTATCACCTTATTCGTAACTAGAATATATAATTTAATGCCTTGGACTAATCACTATACCAAGGGAAGATGCACTTTTCACTTCTGCCATCTAACACGTTCATCTAAACTCTTTAGGCACATGAGCATATGTCACACAACCAAATAGTCTGAAGTGTGCTACACTACAACTCATACATGTCCATGTTTCTTGTGGGATTTTTTTCTTCACACTTTTATTGGGAGATCTATTCTAAACATAAACAAAGCAAGCTACTGCTTCTCCCCAAAAATAATTTGAAAATGTTTTTCTTTCAACATGCTTCTAGCCATATTCATAATGGTTCCATTTTATTTTTTGCTACACCATTTTTCTTATGTGTAAATTTTGTTGTAAATTGAATTTTGATGTCATGTTTCTTGTATAAACATGAAATTTTTTTGAATCATATTCACCTCCTCTATTTGATCTTAACACTTTAATTTGAAGGCCACTTTGCTTCTACACCAATTCCTTGAATTATCTGAACTTGTCAACAATTTTATATTTCTTTGCAAGAAAGTTTTAAGGGACCTAACCTCCCTAACCCCTCACTTACGTAGAATAATATAATTCCATGTAATAAAGGTCAATATTCCTTTTTTTTTAAATAAAAAAGGTTAGTTCCTGCTATATTATAATATCTCAAAACTTTTACAAAATAGACAGAGTCATGGCACCATTACCAAAAAATGCTGCCGGTAACCGGAAACCAGCATAGGTTGGAGGTAGTAATAAAGGTCAATATTAATAAGGCCTAGAAATAAGGAATAACAAGTCAATTGAATAAGACCTAATAGAAGCTTCTTCTTCTAGAAGGATCTTCCTCTAGATTGTTCTTTTGGATAGATAGATTTAATATAAATAGGAGTATATGGTATGAGAAATCTTGTCTTGGATATTATTTGAATAGAGATTTGCTCTGCTGGAGGTTTCCCCCTCGAAGAGGCAAGCGAACTTTTCTATAAGTAATCAAAGTGTTATTTCTGGTGATATTCTGGTATTATTTTGGTATTATTGGTATTATTTTGGTATTGTTATGGTTATATCATTGTTTCTCTACCATTTCTAGATAAAATATTTTTGTTTTGCATACTATTTTATATTTGGAATACTACAAGTGGTATCATAGCACCTTCCTCGACAAAAAAATGTGGGTTAATTGTTTTTAGGGTAGAGACATATTCCAACGTCTTAAAGCTACATAGATCTATCGTTACATGCAAAAACCCATGGTCGGGGAGTCATACATGTAGGAAATACAAGTGGCACTTAAGCGCACATCTGTTGGCCACCCTTGTAACCCCTGTTAGTACCCGATTGAGTGGTAGCGCATCATACAACACCTATATATAGATCGACCTAGATCTCTTGAATCCCTCCATAGAGAAAATAATCGGTTGCCTAACTAATATAGTCCACCAAGAAAAACACTCGGGAAGATACTCTCTAGTACCTGGGTAGTCGGGTAGTATGGATAAGGGCACGATATATCCTCCTTAGATGGTTCCTTGAGATATTGGGATGAGTACTACTATTGGACCCCACATGTATATCAGAGACCTACAACACAGGGTAAACCCTTGTCAATATAAACCCTGAATATCATACCCCTGGGGATAGAAACAAACATAGAACATACAAGATCTATTGTCGTGCAACTGTGTCTTCTACATTTTGGTTGCGAAATTACTACACATTTCTTCATATTAAGCATTTGGGAATTTCTTCACTATAGTATTATTAAGGCCGGAGTATAAATCCACACGAGTGGTCCTGCCAACACACTTATTTGGTACCTATCCCACTAGATTCCTCTCTTCGCCCTGATTCCAGTGATACCTATCATTTTTAACACAATTGTTTTGTGGACCTGACCCTTCTTCAACACCATTATTTGGCCCCTATCCCATTCAATCCCCCTTTTCTCCCAGATCACATTGGTACCTATTATTTGACACCCTTCTTCTCAATGGTCCCACCCACCTCTCCAGACCCCTTTTGTTTCCCCTATACCATTTTCCTACCCATTTTTCCAAATGGCTACCATAGGAGCTTCAGAACTCAATACCTTGATTGTTGGCACCCACCAGAACAAGGAATACATCAAGACTATCAGTGCCAACATTAGCTCAATCAATTCATCTATTGACATCCTCAAGGCACAATGTTCCCACATCGAAGACCTCAAAGACCTCAAATCCACCTTTGAACACTTCATGGGACATTCCCAGAACTCTTCCTCTTCTGAACAACCATTTTATCAGGATGTGTTGGATTACTGAGAGGGAGGGTGAATCAATAATATAACAATTTAATCCTTTTTGACCATTTAATCCAAGTGCTATATAAATGAATCATTATCATCCAATAACTGTAGAGTAAATAAGAAATTAACAAATGAACAAACATACACATACATAGTACACCAATGTTTTACATGGAGACCCAAATTGGGAGAAAACCACAGAATGCTTTTTCGTATATGTATTGAAGAATTACATTCATTGGAAGCACCAACTTCCTTTGTTATCTAGCTGCAATTGGAAGAAGGCTCCAACCCCCCTATTTTCTCAAGCTACAAC
>CBVK0100919723.1:874-32730 GCA_900067695.1 Picea abies | reverse complement strand
GGACTTGGTTCAGTTGCCTACAGGTAAAAGACCATTGCAAAATAAATGGGTTTACAAGTTGAAGGAAGAAGATGGAGGAGAAAAGCGGTACAAGGCTAGACTTGTTGTAAAGGGGTTTTCACAAAAGAAAGGTATAGATTTTGATGAAATATTTTCTCATGTTGTTAAAATGACTTCAATAAGGACTATTTTAAGTCTTGTGGCAGTAGAAGATTTTCATATTTAACAATTAGATGATAAAACAACTTTTCTCCAAGGGGATTTGGAGGAAGAGATTTATATGCACCAACCACAGGGGTATGAGGTCAAAGGGAATGAGAATTTGGTATGCAGGTTGAAGAAGAGCTTGTATGGCCTAAAGTAAGCTCCAAGGCAGTGGAATTTGAAGTTTGACAGGTTTATGACAGAATAGGTTTATAGTAGATGTCATTCTGATCACTGTGTTTATTTTAAAAGGCTATAAAATGGAAGCTATATTAAATTGCTATTATATGTAGATGACATGCTTGTTGCAGGGTATAATATGCAGGATATAAACGTGCTCAAGAAGAAATTATCTAATTCATTTGCGATGAAGGATTTGGGTGCTGCAAAGAAAATCCTTGGTATGAGAATAACAAGAGATAAGAAAAATCATGAATTGACATTGTCTCAGGGTGAGTACATAGACAAGGTGTTGGAGAGGTTTAGAATGTAGAATGCAAAATGAGTTAGTACACCTTTAGCCGGCCATTTCAAATTAACTAAGGAAATGTGTCCCAAGACACAGGAGGAGATAGAATACATGTCCAGGATCCCTTATTCATCAACAGTTGGTAGCTTGATGTATGCAATGGTTTTCAAAAGACCAGATATTGCACATGCAGTGGGAGTTGTGAGCAGGTATATGAACAATCTAGGTAAAGAACATTGGGAGGCAGTGAAGTGGATTTTCAGGTATTTGAGAGGTACTGCTACTCATGCGTTATGTTTTGGAGGATCAAACACTTTTCTACAAGGATATGTTGATTTAGATATGGAAGGTGATAAAGACAACAGGAGGAGCACCACAGGGTATGTTTTTACTATAGGTGGAACTACAGTAAGTTGGATTTCAAAACTGAAAAAGGCTGTTGCACTTTCATAAACAGATGCAGAGTATGTTGTTTCTACAGAAGCTAGTAAAGAGATGATTTGGTTACAGAGGTTTATGGAGGAATTGGGCAAGAAGCAGGAGAATAACAGGTTGTATTGTGACTGTGACAATGCCATTCATCTTGCAAAGAAATCAACCTTCCATTCGAAGACTAAGAATATCCAATTGAGGTACCATTTCATACGATCCATCTTGGAAGATGGACATTTGAAGTTGGAAAAGATACACACTAGCCAGAACCCTGCCGACATGTTAACAAAGGGAGTAACCGGGGACAAACTGAGTTCTTGCTCAGTTTCAGTTGGTCTTCAAGAATGAAGATGAAGATGAGAAATTTGCCAAGTCCAAGAAGGTTCAGATTCCAGCATATACAACAATGGTGGAGTTGTTGAGATCAGTCTCCAAGTGGGAGATTGTTGGTTGTGGAGCCTAATTATCTTTATGATTCAGAGGTCTTTTGTTTTCAGCTGTGTTTATACCCCATGAAGTATTTACACCCTAGAAGTATCTACACTCTTCCACGTGGAGGAGGGTAGAGGTGGGTTACACCCTCTGCGGGGTTTGGGGAGGCTATTCCCCAACTGAGGGGTCTGGGGAAAGCAGGCCCCTGGCGAGGGTTCGGGGGCGAAGCCCCCGAAGGAAAAATTTCCTTGTAAATGTATATTGTAATTTCATTGTAAATCTGGACCATTCATTGTAAGGTCGCATATCTAACGATAGAAATTAGGTTAGGTTTTTTTCCCTAGAAAGAAACCCTCTGTTATGAGGGAAATGTATTGCGGCTATGCATTATGGAGAATATTTTATTCTAAGATAGGAGACTGGAAGAGAAAGAAGAGGAAGTGACAATGGGTTTGTTGTAGGTTGTATCCATTCAATTGATGGATAATAATAAAGGAAGGACCTGACAATTTCTCTAGTGGATGTAGCCCACACTGGGTGAACCACGTATATCTGTGTCTCTATTGTATTGTGTATCTTCTGTATTTTATTTCCGCATTTGTTTTATTTTATTGCTCCATGGTCCTGTTTTTCTAACAGATCGTTCATAGCATGGAGCTGGAATAACATCATCATCGTTCACAACATGGAGATAGAATTTGAAACATCAACATCAGTTAGTATAAAACTATAACAAAAAAATCAACAACACTAGGATGATACAACATCATGATCAACACGAGGATGATACAACAACAACACCATGAAAGACACAAGCCTGGAGCAATAAAATCATCAACAACACGATCCTGGAGCAACAAAATCATCAACAACATGAGCTTGGAGAAACAACATCATCATATAGCAGCAGAATGGGGCAGGTGCAGAAAAAACATTTTGAGGTACTCTAACAGATCCTAGGGATCTTCCCAGGAATCATAAGATTCGATAGGATATAAAGTCCTAATGGAGCTATGACGTGGTACTCTGACAGACCATCCTTACTGGACCTTCGAGATCTTCCTAGGAATAATAAAGATTCTCTAGGATTATAAAATCCTAATGAAGCTACCACTACTAACCGCAGCTGGCATATACATGCACATGTACTTTGACAAATTGTCCTTACCAGACCTTCATGATCTATCCAGGGATGATCCGTCGCCTAGGATATAAAATCCTCACCGAGCTACCCATTCTTGGTCAAGATACCATGGTATCATCAAGATTCAACATCACTCCCCATTTCGAGGGAGGTCCTTTTGGACTATACCAATCTTGTCTCAAAAGTATTCAAACTTTACATGAGAATGAGGCTTGGTCAACACATCTGCAACCTCCTCATATGTGCCAACATATTGGATCTTTAGAACTCCCCTCTGCAGCATATCACGAATATAGTGATACCGGATTTCTATGTTCTTCGACTTATCATGGAACACAAGGTTCTCTGTCATCTTTATGAAACTTTGGTTATCACATAGAATCATAGTTTCTTCCATCTCCAGTTCGAATAGACCTTTCAACAACTTTCAAAGCCATATGGCTTCACAACTAGTGGAAAAATTTGCAATGTATTCTACTTCTATCCCGCTGAGAGAAATACTTGATTGATTCCTACTAAGCCATGAATTCATGGTTGACCTCAAACTAAATCAACATCGTGAAGTGTTATTTCTATCATAAAAAGTTCCATCCCAATCTGAATTAGTATAACCGATCATTCTAAACCCATGATCTCCAGTATAACAGAGACCAAAGTCCAACGTACCCTTAAGGTATCTCATCACATGCTTTGCAGCTACAAGGTGAACATGCCTGGGCTCTACCAGATACTGGCTCAAGGTGGTCATGGAAAATCATATATTGAGCGTGGTATTCATCAGATGAATCAATGACCCAATGATATGTCTTTACACCATAGCATCAACCAACTCTGATGATATATCAACCAAGAGCTTTAACTTTGTTTCCATGGGTGTGTTCATGGATTTAAATTCCATCATATCAAACCTCTTCAGTATTTCAGTTGCATACTTCCCTTGGTTAAGGAAGATATTCTCTGGGATCTGCCAAACCTCAAGACCTAAGAAATAATGCATTAGGCCTAGGTCTTTCATCTCAAATTCTGCAACGAGCTTCTTCTTACAATCTTTGATGAACCTTTCTTATCCATTTAAGAATAAGTCATCCACATATAGTAGAAATATAATTGGCTCATCATTTATAACCTTGAAGTAAAGGTTAGAATCAACTTTACTCTTAGTAAAGCCCAATTTCGTCAGGAAAATGTCAATTCTGCCATACCAAGCTCTAGGAGATTGCTTCAATCCGTAAAGATCCTTCTTCAACCTGCAAACATGAATCTTTTTATATTCAACTTCAAACTCTTGAGGTTGTTCTATATACACTTGTTCTTCAATGACACCATTTAAGAAGGTTGTTTTCACATCCATCTGGCCTAACTTCCATTTCATCTTGGATGCAAGAGCTATGATTGTTCTGATAGAAGTGTATATGGATACAGGAGCCAATGTCTCTTCATAATCAATCCCTTCCTTTTGAGAAAATCCACGAGCTACAAATATTTCTTTATTTTTTTCAATACTTTTGTTTGCAGTATGTTTTATCTTGTATAACCATTTGGAAGATACCACATCTTTTTTCTTCCGTCTCTGAACTATTTCCCATACATCATTCTTTATAATGGATTGGTATTCTTCTGTCATGGTATTGACCCATTCTTTCTTCTGAATGGCTTCTTCAAATCAAGTAGGTTCCTTTTATATGAGATCACACATCAAAGCCATATAACTAGAGAATGGATTAGGTTTCTTGATTTGTCTCATGATTCCTTCTGGGGAACCATACTTCTCTCCATATTTAATAAGTTCCCTTGCCGAAGCTAGATTTCTCTTGTGAGATATCGTCATTTGGGGAGGTTCTTGAGATTCTATAATATCATGATCTTCTGGAATCTCTTCATCAGGGGTAACTGTAACTTCCCTCACTAGTTATATAACTATGGGAGCTATAGGTTCTTCATATACTTCTTCAAGCTCGTATATTCTTTATTTCTTGAGTGTTTCATATTCATCAAAGGTTACATATCTGTTGATCTCAATATGATGGTAACCTAGTATGTAAATTATGAAGGCCTTTGAGACCTCACAATATCCAACAAATATTTCCTTCTTTCTCGAAGGGTCCATATTATTTATCCTTTCTTTCGGAATATGTACAAACACTAGAAAACCAAATATCTTGAGATGGCTTACTTTTGGCTTCTTTCTGGAGAATATTTCTTTGGCGATTTTGAATCCAAGTGCACTATGGGATAAAAAAATTTTGACATAAAATGTTGTTCTTGCTGCTTCATCCGATAACTGCATTCAAAGATCTTGATTGTGGATCATAGTCTTCATTGCTTCCATGATTGTTCTATTATTTCTTTTTGCAACACCATTTTGTTGAGGATTATAGGGAGTGGTGAGCTCCCTCTTAATCTCAACATCGATGCAAAATCTTACAAATTATTTTGAGGAGTATTATCCTCCATTATTTGACCTAAGTATCTTGATTTTTCTTTCAGAGAGATTTTCTATCAAGGCCTTGAATTCCTTGAATTTTCCAAATACTTCATCTTTTTATTTCAAGAAATAAACCCAAGTCTTGCAAGAATAATCATCAATAAATGAGACATAGTATACATACCCACTAACATAGGCTGATGGTATTGGGCTACACACATTCGAGCGGATGAGCTCCAAGATTCCTTCTTCTTTAGTGTCACTCTTCGGGAAAGGATTATTTATGTTCTTTCCTTGTGCACATCCCTTGCACACAACTTCATGATCAACCTCGAATTTTGGTAGACCTGTAACTAAATTGCTCACATATGGTAAGGATTTGTAGTTTATGTGAGCTAGTATTCTATGCCAAAGTTCATATGCAATCTCAGTGGAGTGAGTCAAAGCATACATGCCACCCTATTCTATTACAATGACAATTGCATCTTGTATGGTCTTTCCTTCAGGCCACATAAGAAATTCACGATCTATGAATGCAACTCTGAATCCTTTCGTATATAAACCTTATATAGAAAGTAAGTTCTTTGTCAAACTTGGTACATATAGTATATTCCTCATCTTCATCGGGGTCCATAAACCAAGTTTGTAGGTGGATTCTCCCAGTCCTTTGGTAGGGTACTTGTAATCATCTCCGAGTGTAACTTTATGGGGAAAGTTATTTTCTGTAATGCTAGAGAGAAAGTCTCTCTGAGCTTCCATGTTCTTAGAAGCACCAGCATCTATGATCCAAGTATTCTCTCTAGGTGACATAGATCCTTAGAGGGAAGAAAATAAAACATAGTTTTCAATCTCTTATTTAGTCATCTTCGTGGGTGGTTAATCATCTTCAACTGGATGGGCATGATGTCTCTTGTTATTTCTCTTCTTTTATTATTCTCTTCTGGCTAGACAATTCTTAACAATATGTCCCATCTTATCACAATGATAACATTGATAAGAGGAGAAATGTTTTTCTCTTCTTTGACCTTTCTGAAACTTCCAGAATCTCCTTGGATGATGAAATTCTTTATGGAAATGGGTGAATCCCTTTGGGGAGTGAGATTACTTATGGTAGTGGGTCTCCTTTTCGAAATAAGACCTTTTCCTTTCTCCTTTAGCATGACCATCTAGGGATTGGTCTTCATCCCTTAATAGTATTGTTTCTCGATTACCTACTCCTGCTTCTTCTTGAACACGTTCTTCCCAAAGACTGTCAAATTGGAGTTTCTCCTTTCTTGAAAAGATAGCCTGGATGAAGGCATCCCAAAGTCTTGTGAGACCATTAAGATATTTCATTATGAGTTCATATTCATTTAGGTTGTCTCCAATTTCTTCTAGTTTTTCCTTGAATTGAGAAATCCTAGAGAAATAGTCATGAGCTATTTCTCCTTTCTACATCTTTGTATTCTTGAGTTGGGTTCTAAAGTTCATCTTTTGGTTAATGTTATTTCCTTCATGCATTCTGGTTAGGGAATCAAACATCTCTTTTGGAGTGTTCTTAGAAGCCACTTGAGGGATCGAGTGATCTTTAATGGAGTCTATAATAATTCTTTTGGCCCTAACCATATCCTTCTTGTACTTTTCTTTAGCTGCATCTTCTTCGGGTTCTGATACATTTTCATTTATGAAATTTTCAAGGTAATTATCTTCAAGAATGAGTGAAATCCTATACTTCCACAAAAGAATTTTTTCCATACCTTCTAACTTGTCAACAAGCTTGGTTCTTGCAGACGTCTTGACCTGGAGCTTGGAAAATGACCAAAAATTGAAAGTGCTCAGAAATTGAATTTGAACTTACCAGGAGGTGTGCTTTGCTAAGAAAAGTAGAATGGTGTAGTCTGTTTTCAAAAAATCCAAAATTTACCCCTTGAAACTGAGCCTGCACAAATCTGGACAGGTACTTCTGGTACTGTTTTTGGTTTCCTAGTTTTCTGGTTTTTTGGTACCAATGAAAACTAGGGTTTCACTTTCTAGAGGTTCTCTCCATTGGAAAGGTGCATTGAAGATTCCAATGAGTTTTCTAAGCTAGGGCATGCTTCCCTAGATGACTTTTCGGCTAAAATTCCCTTCCAACAAAATGCCTAATTTTCTTGTATGACAACAATGACATTTTTGGTTACCCAGTGAAAGGTTCTCTTTCTAGTCAAGATCTCATACCATGTAAAATTTAGAGATGCTGTTAAGTTCTTTTCAATTTACTAGAAAATAATAGCATAAGAAAGATCACTGAATGAAACAAAATCATAAGGTACACAACATTTTATCCTCTGAAACACTCATGGGGGAGAAAAGATAGAAAAAACTTCCTTAATATAGATTTCCAATGAAATGCCAAGATAAAAGACCAAACACTAGAGAATATCCAAGACTAAGAAATGTGCTTCTCTCTTCTCCTTCTTCAAACTGCAACTTTCTTCAAACTTGTGCACTAGATGAAGGACTTGAGTGAGAGTGAGAATGAGGTATCATCCTCTCTTATTTATACTAGTTGAGGAGCACTAGGGCTATGTCTTTTTGCCAAGCATGGTCAAATTCTTCAACTAGTGGTTAAAACCACTTTAATTAGCCCTAGGGGCCAACTTCTCAATTATCATCATTTAACTAGGGTTTGACCAATCCACAAAAGGGGACTTGGTCATACATAAGTCCCGACATGATCAATCCACAAAAGGGGATTTGGTCATACATAAGTCCCGACATGATCAATCCACAAAAGGGGATTGATCTATAAGATAATAACTCAATTATAACTAGAATATTCTTCACAGTTGCAATATTTCAACATACATAAGGGAAGGAATCATGACTCAATGAGGACACAAAGTGATCCTAGTGCCTGGGAAGCCTTAAAAATAGGAAAATACTTCTGAAAATGACTTCCAAAGATAACTTGAGTAAAGGAAAAAGGGAAATCCCTATAACATATTGTTACTACAATTTTAAATTCACCCTTAGGCCCAATTTCACCATTGAATTAGAAAGTGAAAGGTCAATAGACAAATCTTGGGAAGATGCAATAATGGGAAATATTACAAAAGAGGCTACACAACTAGTGCATGCCCAGTCATGAGGTTGGCTACCTCATGAAGAAATGTTATGTGATTTTACCATTATTTTGTTAGACCTTGTGATTTGGATTCTATTCATTCTTGAGTATAATTATTGGTTGCCTTATGTGTGGACTAAGGGGATAGGAGTGTATATAACCCACTTGGGTAATTAAGATCAATTTTTTCTTGGCTCCTTGTACTATTATTTTCATCCCAATGCAACATGCTATTGTCGAGTATGGTTGTGATCAGAAAGGGATACAAGTGATCATAAGATATTTGAAAAGTAGGAAACCACGACGAGTGTGGTTTCTATCACCAATGGTTGAAGGTGGTAGTAAGATATTTTTTAATGGGAGTGTCACTATCGAGTGTGGTTTTAATCACTAGGCGATAAAGGTGCTAGTAAGACACATGAATACCATAATACCATGGGGTGTGGGAGTGTGAGAAGTCTATAAGTCTTTCCACTAGCTGAGAACAATCAATTGTGAATCTAATATATGATAATCATTTGAGAACTCTGTGGTTGGAATCATTGAAGGTGAAAGTTGTAGAAATATCCCTATAACCCATAACCTACGGGTATGTGAATGCCTTTTTTGTCAAGATATTTGTTATATGTTTTGAAATTCCTCTCCTCATTGAGAAGAATCCCTACTTGGGAGGCACTACTTGGGAGGAAACATCTGTGAAGGTTTTTATCTTGGTTGGGAGGAAAAATAAACCCTTCGTGTCATTCATTCCCCCTCAATTATTTGAAAATTGTTTCACGAGATATGGAGAGTAGCATCACTATCAAGCTCAATAATTGGAATTTTGTGAGAAAAGGGCTATAAGTACTCATTACTATGTTTAATTGTGCATTATCGATTATCTTTATTATATCATATAATTGTATATATTTTTATGGGTTGATAGCATGCCTCTTTACAATGTGTTATTGATGAATTCTTTATATGTACTTGGTGTTTAGATCTCATTACATTTTTTCATATAGTTTAAAGAGGAAAAAATTAAAGATAAAAATTTAAACTTAAATTTTTTATTTATTTAAAAAACACCTTGATGAGACGTTGCAAAGTGGTATCACCACCCATGATTTCAACAACTAAGAGCCTTTGAGGACGTTGAAATATTGGTGAAAATAACTCCTTGCCATTATTTCACTTAAACAACCTAAGGCACAATACGTAGATTGAAAATGAAAATGGTGATTTATTTACTACCATAACATAGTGTTACCAAGTTTAATATTGCATGCTAGATGTATTTGTTAATTTATTGGTTATTTCAATTTCCATTTATTATCATTGTTATTTTTCTATTAATTAAATTAGGAGTAGGATTGAATCATTGATTTGTTCTCCTTAAATTACTTATCATATAATTGATAATTGTTTGATAAATGCTTTATCTTGGAGAAATCATAACTCATGCATTGGTAGAATTGAAACCTAACGTCAAATCATTTATAAATTAATTTAGTTACATCATTTTTTTCCCCTTACATAACAAAATAAATAAACTTAAATTAATTAAAACTTATAACTCTACCCTATAGTATAATTCGAAACTTTAAAATCATACCTCAACCTATACTCTAAACATGTGATTAAGAAAGAGCTTTGAAAAAAGTTTTCTCTAAGAATGAATCATAGTTAATGGGTACACTACATTGTGGAACATAATTTAAATCCATTTTTGTTTTCTAAATTTCATTATTATAACTGAGGCAAGGTATATAGCCATGATTTTGCCTTATTGACGGTATATTTGTATGGATTTTACCATAAATTTCATGGTTTCTCGAAATCTTTAGATCAACCTTTTTTTTTTTTAATATTAAATTGTATTTATAATATTATGTTTTTTATATTAATTCCTCCACCTCACCCTTATATATGAGGTTGAACGGTTTTATCTCTTATTCTGCTGTTGGTGGTGGTGTAATAATTACTTTGTGGCTTCCTATATGCAATTCTTAACACAACATTAAAAATTCAAGCTTGTCAGGTGGAAGTGATTTTAGTAATTCATTGAGGCAACAAGCTCACATCAAACGATCAATTTATAATTCCCAGGAAACAACTTCTCTCTATTATTCTGACCATTGATTACTACTTTCTATTTGTAAAGCATAAAATTTTGAACATCATTGAACTATTCTACATATTATATAGTATTTCCATCAGTTAGTTGTTGGAGATCGTAATCTCTAAAAAAATTGGCCATGATTGCACATAGACGATAACATATCTTTCTATCTAATCCATAAAGAAGGTTGGAGTTTCATGGACATCTTATGTTCAAATTACACAATCAATATAAATCATTTACACCACTGACATTCAAGAAAATTTAATTATATTCCTCTGGGATATACATAACCAAAAATACACAACACATATATTTGAATCAGTACAAACTGAGGGTAGTCGACTCTATCACATAGGAAAAGGATAGAAATAAGGAATCCCACACAAAATGCATGTCTACAATGATTTTCCACATTATTTATGTCCATAGATAGCCAACCGAAAGAAAAAAAATAATGTCACACATATGGTCATTCTCTCAGTTTTTCATCTTACTCTAGTGTATATTGTCGTCCTCTTAGTGGCAAGTGTGGAGTATGTCCATAAGACAAAACGACTACTCGTCAACTGTAGTAAAAACATAACCTTTTGTACAATCCTAACTTGACTCTAGATACCGTATACTAACATCAAAGCTATGATTGATGGAAAGAAAGTACCTTTTTGGCCCATAAATGATCAGATGAATCTGATCCGTAATTGATCTTTAAAATACTTCGGTTAAGTTTATGCATGAGTTATTTTACCATTTAGGAATTAAGAGAAGAATCTTAATGAAAGAATGTTGTAGCCATCATAAATAATAAATAATCAAAAGTAAACATTAATAATAATAAAAAAAAGTGCCAATATTGTTAACGTAGTTTGGCAAGGTTGCCTACATCTTCGAGCCTTTGTCTTAGTGGGGGAGGCTTTCTTATTAATCTTCAATGCTTCAAAAGTACATCAGAAATGCATCAAATGGATTACAAAGTGGTCTGTCAGTGTTCTTATCGACCTCGAGAATCCAACACAACTGATGAAACTGAAAAAGGTTGAGCTTAGCTCCCAAAAATGGCCTCCAAAGTCCACTTCCTCAATGGCTTCCATGTATAAAAATGGCTTGATATTCAAAATTTCTTCATGATTTTTTTTTCTATGAGCTTTCAAAACACTCAATAATGCCTTGATTATATAGAATTTGAGTTGGGGATCGAAATCCCAACTTCCCCCCTTTTTTTGCGCTCTTTTTGGGCTCAAATCTCATTTTCTAGGAAAAAATCCACTAAAATCAGGCCCAAATTTGGTTAAATCCTCCAAATTTGGAGACATCCGCCAAATTTAGCATAACTGGTGCAGCCTAAAAATATTGGGATACTTGGTCTTATAGCACCCCTTGTGACTAAGGCCCTAAAAATTTGACCTAGCCCACATTTGGCAAATTTGGGATGCCACCTGGCGCCCTCTAATTGGGCCATGTGTCACTCCCTGATTGGCCCAAGTCGTATCATCCTGCCATGTCAACATCTGTACTGCCACATCACCTGCCTAGTTAGCTTCCATGTCAGCATCCGTACTACCATGTCACCTACCATCTCAACATATGTACTTCCATGTCACCTTCCCAATCAGCTTCCACATCAGCCTTCCATACAGTGCCATGTCAACATCCCTATTGCCATGTCAACATATGTAAAATGCCACATGTCACTTCCGTACAATGCCATGTGTGGCTTTTTTACTGGTCCACCTCAAGCCTGAAAATGCCAAAAATGAGTGACACATGTCACCTCTTGGTGCTACCACATGTCATGCTGATGTCAACATGACATCATCAACTGTACTACTGATGTCATCAAATGACTTTGACCAATTGACTTTGACTTTGAATTTGACTTTTTTTTTCATGTTTGGGAAAAAATCAGAACGCGTAATTTTCCAATACAGTGTTTATTTTCAAAAAAAAAAAAAACATGGCTAGAAAAAAAAAACATGGCTGGAATCAACATGATGAGCCTGACGCAATGGCGTTGGGTTCGTTCGATTCCAAGAACTATTATTTTTAGGCCTTCCTGAATCTATTTGGATAAGAATCATTAATTTCCTCATCTTAGAGAATAATGTTGCAATGTTTTCAGATATGGAGTTGGTGTGGTTTCAGGTTAAAGGATGGACCAAGGAATGTGGAAATATGGTAACATTCACAACATTTAGGAACGTTTCTATGCTGGTGGGCACATAACAAGATCAACCGATTATAATGAAAAAATTAAACCTGGTAGTCACAAACAAACAACCATTATTCTAGTGATTGTACCAAAATATTTTGTTTCATTTGGTGGTGGTGCGACCAAGAATTCTCAGTCATTTGGTACAATTCCTTTTATTCCCATACTATTCTCATATTGAATTGAAACCGAGTCTAATCGATCCATAAGATCTAGCATTCTAATGAAATTAATACAGGTATAGGAGGAAATTGCTAAGAGAGTAGTATCTTTCCCTCCATTGGTACATTATTCAACAAGATTTTTAGAAAATAAAAGTATTTAATACTTCAACGAAAAGGAGGATATCCCAAGGACAAAAACTGTACGATGAAGAGTGAAAAAAAAGAACTTTAAGGCGATTAGAGAAACTAACACAAATGTTATTGATTATGGAAAAGTGTAGCTTAATCTTTCAAAATTAGCTCTCATATGATATTTATAAAGTTTTGAATCAAATTTGTCGGCCAATGTTTGGATAGTTCACTAATATTAAAGAGAAAGAATGGAAAATTTCTTGGAACAATGATCTTCAAGGTTTGGAGCAATTTTGACAGTTTTGGATTTTTAGCTTTGGAACAATTTTGGTCGTTCTGGGTTTTTGAATTTGGATTTTATTGAGGTTGGATTCAGATGTTAATGAGGAAAAAGAGTAAATATATCTTTAATTCTTGTTTAAATTGTATTCAATGATTTGTTAAGATTGGTGAAAACTTTTATATCAAATTGCAGACAAAGATAGTAGGTGACATACTTATGCTTGATGACGGTAAATACAAACCTGCACTTGAAAAGATTCAAAGGTAATGCTATATATAAATATTAAATACCTTATAATTGCACTGGAAAATATTAAAAGCTAGTGGTATATATGTCACTCGATGTTTGCACAGTCTCCTAGTAAATATTTCAAGGAAGAATGGGATTTAGAGTCCTTCACTTTTTCAGCAAATTTCAGAGTAAGTCTAAAATTCCTCACTAACTTGTCGGCCACATTGATTATGTGTCAATATATATATATATATATATATATATATATATCATAATTTACTTAGAAAAGTGCTAGGTTCTACATAATTGGATAATTAATACATAAGTGCATCATAACCTACACAAACAATAACACATTTAAAGATGAACTTGATTGTTGATGATCATTCACATTTTGACAATCGATGGTTTTCTTGGTTTTTGCAATTCGAAGCCTACCATTGCATCATTTTTTAGCCTACAATCATAAAATCAATACTGCAAAATTCAATTTACAATGATAAAACCAATACTGCAAAATCCATGCTTTGTTCAACTGTCTTGCAATGGCGATAGGTAATGCTCCTATGCAACCTTGTTAGAATATAGAAATGCATTATTTGTCTAATTTTATTTTTTTTGAAGTGTCATTATTAGATTATAGAAATGCATTATTTCTTCCCTTTGTTGTTTGAAAATTAGACTGAATTTGTTAAAAGGAATGCATATTTTTCCTCTTGTTCAAATAGTATCATGTGGGTGGACATGACATGGTTTTGATTTATTTTAAAAAATAGAAGATACTTTCATTCCAAAGGAAAATATAACTATATATATTCAAAGAGCCCCATAGATATATTGTAGATCAGTGGATTGTTTCATCTATTTAAGAAAAGAATTGAAATGTTTCTCATGCTATTTATTATCAATTTGTGTGGAGTCTACAAGTATAGACAAACATTATCAAAGTACAAAAATTCTCATAACCTGTGCTGATTACAACAAAATTATGAATAGAAAAAATCGTTGATCCATGCCATTCAAATTGAGGATTGAACCATGCGTGATGCATCTCCCGTTCGATAATACAACTAAATATCACTTGACCATAGTCAACTTAGAAAATCGTGAAATGAACCCTCGATTTGGTCCCTCTCAAGCCACCACAAGTCAAAGCTATTCGTCTGAGGATGAATAGTGGGATGCCCTTCCCTGCCAAGGATGTAACGTCAATAGAACCTAGAAACTAACCCTCATACTAAGAAGATTATAGTGTACAATTTCATAACCCTTACCTCTCATGTTCATGTTCAAGCAGAGGCAAGAATTTACAAAACATAGTATGAACACACACAACAATGGAGCTCTTGAGCTTTCCTTCACATTTACATATAAAACTGAAATCAAAATACATGGGATGAGATATTTCTATAGAATTCCCCATCCTTCACCTACCTAATAAATGCAACTTCACCTATCTTAACTATGCAATTAATATGCTTATCCATCTATTTGTTTTAGTCAAACAAGTAATGAGGGAGAAATTGCATCATTCAACACTCCCCCTTAATTTCGACAATTACAAAGATCAACACAAACAATGCCTGAGTGTTGTCTCTGAAATTCAAAAATATTTATTCCCAGTGGTCTGGTGAAGATATCTACTAATTGTTCTTTCAATCCACAAAAATGTTGCATGATGCTACTACTGTTGACAAGCTCTTGAATGAAATGATAGTGAGTATCAATGCAATTGCGATGAAACACGTGAAACAAATGATTATTTGATAATGAAATTGTTGAACTATTGTCACAAAATATAGGAGTTGGCTCCTTCTCTTCATGTGCAAGATCAATAAGGATACTTCTCAACCACACTACATGACAAGCTGCTAAATTTCCTGCCACATACTCTGCTTCTACTGAAGAAATGGTGACAATGGGATGTTTCTTTGAAGCCCGTGAAATTAAACCTATACCAAACATAAATTTGTACCCAAATGTACTTCCCCTATCATCAACACTACATGCAAAATCACTATCTTTATATACAATAAGTGAATCATCTTCTGAATTGGAATACCAAATTCCATAATTTGATGTACCTGCAATATACCTCAAAATTCTTTTTACAACTTTCCAATGTGAAAATTTGGGATTTTCCATAAATATGAAAATTAATCTCACTGCATACATAATATATGACCTGGTGGTTGTAAGGTACACGAGGCTTCCTACCAACCTCTCCTACTGAATATAATCAATTTATGCTTCTTCATCTTGCTTACTTAGCTTGGTACCTATTGCAATTGGTGTATCTACTGGATTGCATTTGTTCATTTTGAACCTTTTCAAAATATTTGTGGCATATTTTCCTTGACAGATAAAAATTCCCTTTTCAGATTTCTCAACTTCAATTCCTTGAAAATATTTCATAATACCGAGATCAATCATCTCAAATTCACTTTGCATGGCTAGTTTGAATTCATTCAACAACAAATTTCCGGTATAAATCATGTCATCAACATAGAGACAAACTATCAAAATATTTCCTTTCTGGTCACTTTTGGTGTAAAGTGTGGGTTCATTGCTGTTCCTGTTGAACCCATTTTTGAGAAAATAGGAATCAATGCGACTTTACCAAGCTCTTGTAGCTTGCTTCAAATTGTATAGTGCTTTCTTAATTCTATACAGCTTGTACTATTTACCATTAATCTGAAATCATGGTGGTTGATCCACATAAAATTCTTTCTGTAAGATTCCATTTAGAAAGGTTGATTTAATGTCCATTTGATATACTTGCCATTTTTTTGAGCTGCAACTACCAAAACTTCTTTGACAGTATCCAAACATGCTATTGGAGTAAATGTTTCTCCATGGTCAATACCAGGTTGTTGAGCAAACCATTTTTCTACAAGTCTTTCCTTTTTATTTTCTACCTTTCCTTTCTCATTGAATTTTTTATTATACACCCATTTAAATCCAATTTTACTTTTACCTGTAGGGAGACCGACAAGATCCCATGTGTCGTTTCTTTAAATTGCTTCAATTTCTTCATTCATTGCAACAATCCATTTTTCTTCTTTGGTTGTTTCTTCAAAGTATACTAGTTGATAGGATAAAATATGAAAGTGTGTTTGTTGATTCACATCATCATTTCGCTCATAAATTTCTCTCAAGATTCTTATTTTCTGGTTCCTCAAATTTTCTATAATGGGATCTGAATCATTGCTAGAATAAGAAGATGAACTATGCTCTATTTTTTCTCCTTGGCCTTGTACTTGCAATATTGGAAGTCTTGGTGGAGAAACTTCTTGTCTTGTAGCTTCCACATGTTTATCTTCATGTATAGAAGGAATCTAATCTACAATCATTTTACTTGTTTGGTTATCCCAAGATTTTTCTTCTTGGAATTTTACATCTCTGCTTACTATCAACTTCTTGGTAATAGGATTATATAGTCTGTATGATTTATATTGTTCACTATATCCAAAAAATATTCATTTTTCACTTCTATCATCAAGCTTTATCCTCATCTCTTTAGGAACATGTACATAAGCCACAGAACCAAAAACTTTAAAATGAGAAACAATTAATTTCATACCACTCCATGCTTCTTGAGGAACTTGATTATCCAAACTGCTAGTTCATTTCAAATTCAAAATATACATTGAGTGTGGCACTGCTGCACTCCAGTATTCATTTGACAAATTCTTGGCCTTCAACATGCTTCTGGTCATATTCCTTATTGTCTGATTCTTCCTTTCAACTACTCCATTATGTTGCAGAGTCTAACTTGTGGTAAATTGTCTCTTGATCCCATGCTTCCTGTAATATCTTGGAAATTATTTGGAGTCATAATCACCTCCTCTATCTTATTTGATTACTTTGATGTATTACCCACTATGTCTCTCTCTCAAAGATTTAAATTCTATGAAATTTTCAAATGTATTTGATTTGTTCTTGAGAAAATAAACCCAACATTTCCTACTAAAATCATCAATGAATGTTAGAAAATAAAAATTGCCTCCTATTGAAAGATTTTGCATTGGACCACAAAGGTCTGTATGCACTAACACAATATGTTCTTTTTCTCTATAGGAAGCATTGGGAAAATTGTACCTTTGGTGTTTGGCTAAAATACAACTCTCACAGGTGTTGTTTTTTTCATTTATGATGGGAAAACCTTTGACCATAGATTTATTTTGTAAAAGAATGAGACTTATAAATGAAAAATGACCATATCTAAGATCCCACAACCAAGTCTCATCTGAGCTTGACACATTTTGGGCATATGACTATGACAAATTTACATTTCTCAATATCAAAGGAAACATTCTATTTTTGGTCATTTGTACCATAGCTATGATTTTCTTACTGGGCGGTTTGTCCAATATTGTACACTTGGAACCTTCAAAAATGACTCTATAGCCATGTTTATTCATTTGGCCTACACTCATGAGATTATGTCTAAGACTAGGTACATAATAAACATCATGGATATCCCTTTTTTCATATTGTTTGGTCAATACAAAACTTACACCCTTTCCTAAAACTTTCTTTTGATAATCATCTCCCAATTTAATTTGAGATGTGACAGAGCTATATAAACTAGTAAACAAATCTTAGTTACCTATCATATGATTGTTGTAGCCACTGTCCAACAATTGGAGATCATAATTGTTGCTTGCTTATTCTGTGACTTGACATGAGAAGAACATTGATTCAGGTGTTGCTTCTTCAATGTTGGTAACATTTTCTCTACCCCTATTCATATCTTCTTTCTTATTTATCCATTCACTTTCGTAGTGACGAGATTTATTGCAATAAAAGCACTGGATCCTTTATTTTTCAGTCCATCTTGACTCATTAAAATTTTCGCCTCTCCCCCTTTGGTTTTGAGAGTGCCTTTGTTGTGACTATTCACTATGTTCTGAGCATTCTAAAGTTGACCTCTCTCCTATTTGAGAGTGTCCTCTACCTTGTCTACCTCTTCTTCTTTTCCCTCGACCTCTTCCTCTTCTTATGGAGGTCTGAGACTAAACTACATTCTCCAAAGATTCAATATTTCGACTGAAACTATTTTCATGGGTTAACAAAGATCCCATGAGTTCTTCAAGTGTGAATGCTGATAGGTATTTCGACTCTTCTATGGAAACTAAAACCATATTAAACTTATCGGGAAGGCTACGAAGTACCTTCTCAAAATATTTCCTCTCTTGAATGTCTTATCCATGTGTACAAAGTTGATTCACGATGCTCATGACATGGGTCATGAAATGATCCACATAATCAAAATCCTTCATCTAAAGAGTTTCAAAGATCTTCCTGAGTGTCTACAACTTGGAATTTTTTACTTTGTCTATGCCTTGATAGGTGATTTTAAGAATATCCCATGTCTGCTTGGCATGATTTGTTGCTGCAACTTTGGGGAAAATGTATTCCTCTAACGCTTTTTGAATGATACATAGGGATTTTCTATCCTTCTTCCTGATTTCTCCCAACGCATTTATTTGTGTGTTCGCCATTTCTTGTAGATCCATCATATATGGTTCCTTGAACCCATTAACTACTTCTTCCCAACAATCTTCAGACCAGAGAACAAATTTCATTTTTATAGACCAAACATCATAATTCTTACCTATTAA
The DNA here is from genome assembly GCA_900067695.1 of Picea abies. Lineage (NCBI taxonomy): Eukaryota > Viridiplantae > Streptophyta > Pinopsida > Pinales > Pinaceae > Picea > Picea abies. The sequence goes on along the minus strand of CBVK0100919723.1, from coordinate 13,792 downwards.
AATTGGTCCTCATGCGAGCGCTGCACTATTGCTAGTTTCCATGAATTTTTTTGTTGATTGTTGGCTCCCCCTTGATAGCTTAAAACTTGACCAAGATGGCTTTTTCTTTGTCAAAACGGAAAACCCAAAATGCTTTATTGCCTGGTGGAAATTTCTCCTCAGTCTAGGCGTGACTAGGTGACTAAAAGTTCTTGGTCATGGGTCCTAAAATAGCTAAGGGAAACCAAAATAGTTCGGTCTTATTGTGTACAAAGGAATGGGGCAATTGAGCTCTAAAACACGATTTTGAGAATCATTTTTCCTTATATTTTTTCCCCAAAATGCCCTGAAACGCCCCTCCTCCTGTTATCGATTGTTCAATATTCAAATTTCTCTGTAGTATCTTGCAAATTTATCTCCAATATTCGAAGAGTGTTACTCCTTCTCTGATGCCATGTTCATGTTCAAGTAGAGGAAAACATTTACAAAATAGAGTATTAACACACACAACAATGGATTTATTGAGCTCTCCTTCACATTCACATAGAAAACTGAAATCAAAATACACAGGATGAGATATTTCTCTAGAATTATCCATCCTTCACCTACCTAATAAATGAAAATTCACATATCTTATATATGAAATTAATATGCCTATCCATACCTAATAAATGCAACTTCACATATCTTAACTATGCAATTAATATGCCTATCCATCTATATGTTTTAATTAAACAAGTAATGAGGGAGAAATTACATAATTAAACAAATGAGACACCCCTTTGGACCACTTGAACTCCTCCAAAATCTCCTCAAGTGGTTGGTGAATATTCATTTTATAACTTCCAAGCCTTGACCTAGACATTGCAAAAGATTTATATGTCTCATTTTGTAGCCATCGTGTAAGGAATATTGGGAAAATTCTTAGTACATGGCATTTTCTCCTTGTAACCCTAGCTGGTAACTTTGGACAACATACAATGCAAGATTTTGTTCATTGGAGGAGTTCAAATGGTACAACCAAGATTCTCTTATTCCCTGTTGCACCTTTTCACTTTATATTTATATATAATTGTTTTATGTAGGTAACACAATAAATAATTGTTATTGCAAGAAATGGATTGTTTCCATCCTAGTACTATGTTTCATTTAGTTACAATACTAATATCATTAATCACCATTTATGGCTAACACCCCTCCATTTCAGTAATGGGAATCAATGTTAATGTGGTTAATTCAATAGTTGAAATAGGAGTTATAGGAAGATATGTGATTTCATGGCTATTTAATTTATTAGTCCTTCTCTAAGGATAAGACTATAGAATTCCATTCATTCTTAACCATCTATTAATTTGTTTTTGATTACAAATATTTTTCTTTCTGTCCAATATTGTACATATGCTTGAAAAATTAATTATTTTTTGATAATATTTAAATTACTTCTATCTCACATGTGATTGGCTGACGAATTCGATGTCTCACTTTTCAATCTTAGTAAGTTTTGAGTTTTAACTGTCCAAGTTGCAAACAATACAATTGTTTTTTCCAAACATTAGATAACCTAAGTTTGGAGTTTGATCTTAGATAACTACAACATCTATTCATTGAGGTAATTAAATTCATCTCAATGGAATAAATAAATGTGACGACATATATTGAATGATATTATGATTAATATAATTTTAGTGTGATTAATATAAATTTTATAATTATATTAAAATAGATTCAATTTGAAAATTAAAATAATAAAAAGTAAAACAATTAGAAAAAATTATCTTTAGTTTTTATTAAATTATGTTGGCCTCTATAAAAACCTAGTATGTGTTAGGCAACGGAAGAAAAAGATTACATAAATAGAGCATAAAACTGAGAACATCAAACCAAACACAACACAACAATAATCACACAATTGACACAATGATTTATGTGGAAACCCACTGCGGGAAGAAACTAGGGGGAATGTTAGTCAATATTCTTATTATTCAAGGGAGAATTACAATAGCTAACACATGCATACAACCATCCTCTCTTCACAGACACACTGCAATCCACAGTATTGTGTCTTTCTCACACATTCTACAACATTGCACTCTCACCTCTATGGGTATGCTCATATATATAGCATCTCTCAAATAGTTAGACTAACTGATTATAATTAGATCCACCAGTTACACAATCTATTCACAAAAGAGTGCGTGCATGCACATTCCTAATATAGTTGCATGCATATGCATGTGATCTCATGGGAAATTCGTTGGCATGTTTCCAAAAATCTCCACCTTGGAAACAATTTACGTGATATATCATGCCCTTAGTTAATTCATCACCTTTCCTTCAAGTCAAGAGAAGACAAACATCATTACAGCTTCTGAAATTCTCTAAAAATACAATTACGTGAACATGTCTGCCTTATTCGTTCATGTATGGACCATTCTTCCTCCATCAATAACCTGTCTTATAAATCGATGCAATTGTCCATTTTGATACGCTGGATTGTTAGTCAACTGCACAACACTTTGACCACCACATAACACCTCATCCTGTACTTTTTCAAAACTTACCCAATAGATCCTTACATTATTGAAAGAAATAACATGAGGTAGACCTCATCTTGTCCAAATCTCATGAATCATAACCACAAACTAAATCACTGCAACCACTGTAGGTGATACATGTTCTTATGTGTTTGAAGCACAAATTTCCATGCTCTTCACCTGGTTTTTCCATGTGTCTACTAACAACACCAACTGCATGTGAAATGATAACCATTTCCCATTGCAATCATCAATATTCATACTAGCATATAATACTCGAGACATATAACCCTTTTCTTCTTCATAAGTTAGATAATAAACCTAAAGAAAGCTTACAATGGAAATCCAAAGAGATTTTATCGATTTCACATTATTCATACCGAATTTCCTAAGTATCTTCACCACATACTTTTGTTGTGATAACCAAACTTACCATATTTCTTGTCTCTATGTATTTCCATGCCCAAGATTTAGTTTTGTTGCTCCCAGATCCTTCATAACAAACGTCCTAACCAATTGAGCCAACCTGTTGAACTCAAACATGTCTATTCTTTCTACAAACATAACATTAATGCCAAGATAATAAATATACCATAAACACAATGGCTATACTCCTTGTAAAATTTGGCTCACCATGAAGGAATCAAGCATATTGTACCATTTCCTAGCATGCTTTATCCCATATAATGATTCTTGAGTTTGCAAACAAATATTTTGTTGTGATTCTGAACTAACCATTCTATTTGTTCCATATACATCCCTTTATCCAAAAAATCCATGTAAAATAATTTTAACATCTAGTTGTACTATCACAACTAGTGCTAACACAACATGAATATAAACAAGATTTTAACAACTAGTGAGAAACATTCATGGAAATCAATACCTTCCAAATACCCTTCTACAACTAGTCATGCATTGAACCTTTCATCTTTTACTATGTTTGATTTTATAAAAGGAGATTCATTAAACATTGCATCTCTGTCCATGATGATTCTATGGGTAGTAGGATCCCATAGTCTACATCCCTTAACATCATCACCATATCAAAGATATACCTGTTTGAAATGGGTCCTATTTAGAATGTTGATAAAAACATAAATATCACAACCAAATAATTTCACATTTGAATAATCACCAGATGACTCATTCATACCTCTTTCAAAATATTCTTGTCTTTTGCAACCGAAGGTGATCGAGTTACTGGATAGCACAACCACTTCTTTCCACAACCATTGCTACAACTTGGCATTACTAGACATGCTTATTCGCTCCCAACTTCCTTGCAATACTTTCCAAGTTCCATGGATATGAACCTAGTTTCATCATATATTCTCAAACACTTGATTAACCTGCCAACACATCAACCTTTATATAGAGAAACCTTTCTAACCTAGACACATTTCTCCACCTTGAACTTTTCATTCAAACAAGTCTGAACAAATTTAGTCAAGCCAACCCAAGTGAATGTTTTCCACTCACCTCCAGGGACTTTACACTAAAGTCTTAGTGCTCCACCTTAACACGAGCATTCCCTTGACCAAATTCAGCCAAGTCGTCCAAGTAATCCTTCACCTCTTACCTACAGGCCCATTTACAATGGAGTTCACCAAGAATTTTATAGGCTTCATTACATGCAATCCTTGGACACAATACCATGGGATACCCAAAAAACATGGACCCAAAAAACCATGTGCTTCGACCTAAAAACTAGATTTAGCTCATTAACTCTTTCATCGAGTCAAGGTTAACCCAACATACATTCCCCCCCATATTCAATCTACCTAAATCTGTGTTTAAAATATTCATAGGTGAACTGATAAACCATGGGTACACATGCCTATACAGGTCTTAGAGACGTATGCCCATTTACGTGCAATCAATTATTTTTACAGCTCCAAAGTAAATACAATTTTTTTTCTTTCATGGTGACTAAACCATCAATGCTCTTGTTTTTTCCTTGTTGTTAGAGAAGATCCTACATCTTGACCTTCCATAGCTCACAGTTAAATTATTGCTGCTAAGTTTCTCCAACTCCAACTTAGAACTTTGCATCTTCACCATTACCACAAAAAACTGCCCAAATTGTAGCTTATAAAGCCAAAATGCTTATTAGAATATTTGAAGGAACCAATCTTAAAATTAAAATTCAAAGTTGAACTAAAAAAAGGTTTAAGATGGAAAAGTATATTTAAAAAAAAAAATCTTAAAACCCCATTCACCTCTAAAACATCCACCTCTAATAATTTTATAAGGTATCCAACCGTGAGCGCGCTTCTATTTTTCACTGCCAAGCTTCAATCAAAGTGGTAGTTCTAGTTGATCCTAAAAACCTTTTCCAAAGGCATATTTGAGAAATCAAAGTGGTGTTGTTGGTAGTTCTAAGGAATATTCTCCCATTGGGGTCAAAAACTCCATTTTTTCGATAGTCAACTTGATTCATTCGTAGTGTTCCCTGTGCCTTGGGCCTGGGTGCCCTTATGCATAAAAGAGATCCTTTTATAGTTCTAAGGAATATTCTCCCATTGGGGTCAAAAACTCCATTTTTTCGATAGTCAACTTGATTCATTCGTAGTGTTCCGTGTGCCTTGGGCCTGGGTGCCCTTATGCATAAAAGAGATCCTTTAGGCTCAACATATAATTTATTTCCTCCATAAATTATATTTTGAGCATAATAAAGAAAATGTCCAATCTCATACCTCTAGAGCTCTCTGCACATCAAAAGTGCACTTTTTAATTACAAAGGTGATCTGATATACAATGTACCTCCACCTTCATAGATCATGTGTATAACATATGATAACAAACCTCTTTCAATACAACTCGTATTCAACATAAGAAACTTTCCACCATTATTGTGCCTCTTTGTTTATCGTTCTTTTCAAATTTAATAGAAGAAACTTTATACAGTTATCGTACCTCTTTGTTTACCGTTCTTTTTGCACCAAGGTCAACGCTCCTCCCTGCAACGGACTCTCCTTTTGCTTACGGTCTGCCTCACTTCGATTCGGCGACCGAAGGTCCTCTATATCGCAGCGACCCTAACGACCAATGAATTTCTCTGTGGATTGTTCAATTCTCTGCTCGGCTAACCAAATATGATACCACTTGTTAGGTAGCAGAAGGAAAACAAAGCATAAATATAACATAAAAATGAGAACATCAAACAAAACATAACACAACAATAATCACAAAATTGACATAATGGTTTATGTGAAAACCCAATGCTGGGAAAAAACCACAGGACAATGATAGTCAATATTCTTATTATTCAAGGGAGAATTACAATAGCCATCACAGGAATACAACCATCATCTCCTTAGAGACAAATTGTACTCCACATTATTGTTTCTTTCTTACACACTCTACACACATTGCACTCTCACTTCTATGGGTATGCTCATATATATATCATCTCTCAAATAGTTAGACTAACTAATTATAATTAAATCCACTAGTTACACAATCTGTTCACAAAAGAATGCATGCATGCACATTCCTAATATAATTGCATGCATCTGCATGTGATCGCATAAGAAATTGGTTGACATGTTTCCAACAATATCGAGCTTACAACCCAAATCATATTACAAACTAATATCATATCTTGGTTACAGCCTTTAAATCCGTTGAACTTAGTATTGGGCTTACAACCCAACTCATGTTAGAAATTGGTTGCAACATTTAAGGCCTCTGAGCTCATTACACAACTATATGTGTTGAGTACCAAGCATGAGTGCATTAAAATGGGTTATTTTTTTTTCACTAGCATGAAGATGTAAGTGAGGATGATATGGTGAAACATTAACTAAGTTATGATTTAAAATAATAAAAATATGTTTAAAAGATAATTTTAATGAAGTCATAACCTTGTTAAAATAAATTTGTATATTTACTGTTGTTATGAACTCAATTAATTTTTTAATAACAAAAATTTTAAAGTTAAAATTGTAAAAGAAATATTATATAAATTTATGTTGTTATCATCAAATTTTAGTCAATTTTTTTTTTAATATTATAACTAAATAAAATTAAATCTAATTTTATAATATGTTTTATTAAAAAAAAAATTAAAATATTGCACTTGCATTTTAATATTTTTTTAGTAAATTTTTTAGAGAGAAGTTGGCAGCTCTTCATCTATGAGCCGCAGATGGATTTTTTTGTGTGTGTATTAAGTGTTGTTATCAATTGTGGTCTTTCTGCTATAGATTGTTTAGAGGATAATAATGTATTCTGTAATGATGTTATTATTATTTATGTTATCAAGGTTACAATGAATATTGCATGGTGCTTGCGAAGAATGCCTTCTTATGTCATGTGGTGTTTTGTTAGAACTAATTGAGCTAATTTAGTAGGATTTTTTTTTATTTTTTTTTAAGAAACTTTCTTGGGATTTTTTTTCTCTTCTTTAAAATATTCAAATGGAGGGTATTTTAGTTATTGAAACGCAGCCTAACTCGAACCTCAACTATACTAGAATTAGAGACCTCAACCAAGTGGAATTATATATAATTTTCTAAGAAAAACCTCACATGATCCCCTTCTCATTCCGAGAATATGGAAAGTTGTTCAAGTGTGATCCACAATATTAACATGTAACCTAGAGAAACTCAATTTGATTTGAACTATGACATATGGTCTCTTTGTGGAAAACATGCCTTATATGGAAGATTTTATATGGAAGATTGAATCAATTGAGATAATCCTTGTCCTATTCTTCTTATATATACATATATTGAAAAAACGCTCAATGGGCTAGCTTGAAATCTTTTTGAAATGATTGTTCAAAGGAATGTTACTAAGATGTCATTGGTTCAAATGTTGAGGAGTCTTTTTAGGTAATTGGTAGCTTTAAGATGTCATTGGTTCAAATGTTGAGGAGTCTTTTTAGGTAATTGGTAGCTTTAGTAGTTGTAAATTTCTATGAACGTTTCTTTGAGCAAACCACTTATCCTAGGGGTTGAGGACCCTCCAAAATATTTTAAGTTTCACTTATCTTGTCACACTATTCCTTGAGACTTAATTTTGTGTTGTGTTCGGTAATCCATAATGATTTTAAATCCTTTGATTGTTTTACATAAATGACTTTATTATCTAAATTACACTTGAATTTCTTATGATTGGTTGACTTTTTATTATCTACTTTGAGCTTCATTGCATTACTAACCTAGGTTTGATGATCTTTAAGTCTCTTTTTTTCTTTAATGATTTAATTACTTCAAAATATTTCTTGGCTTCAAAGAACTCTAACTACTGAAGTTCCTTTTTACTTAAGTACCAAAGTTCCTTTTCTTACTATGATAGCTTGATTACAATATTTTCCTTTGATTGTCAGAAATGATCCATGAATGGTTCCTTTCGATAGCATGTCAATTGTGTGTATGAAGAAAAAAAAAATACTAATTTTGAAAAGGCAATAGTAATGAAATCATATATAAACATGCATTGCAATCAAGGGATTTCTATGGATTTCTATGGGCTATGTTACATAATTAGTATTTAATCCCGCTAGTGTAAAGTGCTTCATCCACATTAGCTAGCACATGTATCATTAGAATAGGATAATTATTACCTATTTAATGATAACAATTAATGCATAGATTTCGTTAATTTCTAGTAGTACTTATTGTTAAAAGATATGCATATATATTGAATGCAATAGTAAAGGGTATACCAAGCAATGAACAAATAAAAATAATAAGATCTAGGAACAAAAAGGACATGGTGTCATACTTTTTTTGTTAACTAACTATCCACCTTGCTAAATGTGGTGTGCATTCTTAGAAAAAAACCTTCATTTATGTAAAGTAGAAAAATGAATTAAAGGATTCATTTTCCCTTTCAAAAGCAAGAGGGGTAAAGTGGGGTAACTCAAGTAGCATGAAATAGTTTGAGTGATAGACATACAATCTTAGTAGACATAAATTGAATTAAACAACATACATATAATCTTATAATCTTAATAGATGTAAATTATATTCATGGTCACTAGGATCTCATTTTCTTTATTTTCCACCACTTATTACATGCTCTATTAATGCATTTGTAGAGAAAATGGTTTGGTTGAGGAACAAGATTTCAAAAAATTAAATAGGTAATTTGATAATGCTAATTACACATCTAGCTAGTTGCATTTTGTCTCAGAAGCTTCCAAGCAATACTTATTTATTGGACACAGTTGTGGTCAAGTGTTATTTGATAAGAGTTGTTTCAACATTACATATGGCTAAAGCATCAAACTTAGGAACTATTAGTTAAGGGGTGAATCCATGGATTTATGAGCTCGTACTGATGTCACTAAAATTTCATAGGGATTTCATGCAATGCAATAGATTATTTTTAAATTAGTAGAGACAAAGTGTGTTACTAAGAACTAATTTTTTTCATCGAGTGTACAATTTAACATTTCGAAAGAGACTGATAGCATATAAGACTCACATAGAGGTTGAAAACATAGCCTAATATCTATTGGGTTTGTAGAGAAACTATATTGGTTAAAAGAACCTTAGATGATTATATTTTGAGAAGCATCCATTGAGACAAGAATGTTCCAATGATCCCAAGATGAATCCAATTGATAATGAATGCTTCTCAGATATTAAGTTATTTCTCCAAAAATAAGTTACTTAATTTACTTCTTAAAACTTTTAGACACAACATTTTACATAGAAGAACATTTGAATGCATAATTATTTTTCTCATTAATGCATTTGGTTGGTAGAAACACCAAACAATTTAAAAATTCACTAGAGACCAAAATGTATTGGTGAGTAATTTTTAACCATCAAACAAGATAGCTAGTGATGCACTTTTCCCTTTTAGGATTTATGGAAACTTGCCAAGACTTAAAACAAATCAAAGAGAAAAAAGGCATGGTAAGGGAATTGTAGTTCCTACTTAGAGGATCAAACAATGTGCTTTTTCCTTTAGAGCTATGCAAAACCCGACCAATAGTAAAAGTGTACGAGAATCCATAATGCAATGATGAGGAAGTCGCCCCATAGGGATAAGCATTCTAGGGATATGTTTTTCCCTTAAGGGCGTTCTCAAATCCCATAACAAGCAAATGCATAGAAACAAAAAAAAGTGGCATAAGGCAAGGTGTAGCTGGAACCTGCAAAATAAAAGGGAAAGTGATGAATTTTTGCCTTTGGGTCTTTGTTAGATCCTGCAACAAACCAAAACAAATGTACTAGAGACCAAAAAAAACATGAATTAGGTAGCTTAAGAAGTGAACAAGAGAGACATTGATATGTGTTTCCTTTAAATATTTCTCACGCCAAAAAAACATTAATTAGCTAGCTTAAGAAGTGAACGAGAGAGACATTGACATGCTTTTCCTTTAAAGCTTTCTTTATGTATTTCTTGACTACTTGTTATAGTCACTACTTGTTCTAGTGTAGTGACTGCTTGTTCTACAATGCTCTTGTGCATGAAAACTATGTTTGTAGAAATTATGCCTAAGATCTCGCACTTCATGCCATGACGTTACAACTATTAATCCAATTCCCAATATAAAAAAATAAAAAATAATTAATAACATCACACCTATTATTCCATCATCCTCGTATTAAGCTAATTTAAGAGAAAAAGAACATTATTTATTTATTTATTTTTAATAAAACTCCAACAAGCATTTTAGGGATAACAAGCATTTTAGGGATGTACAAATCTTCATCAATAAAATAAAATAATATTCATAGAAGTTATGTTCGATTCTAAATCAACTCAAGTTAAACACGAACTTGTGATTTTTAAGAACAAAACACATATTTCAAATATTAGAGTCACTCAAGTTGCACTTTGTTATATAATATATAACAAGCCATTACAAACACGAAATCATTATAGACACAAAATAATTAGATGAATTTGTTGTTGAAAACTCTCTAATCTTAGTTGTTGTGGTATATGTACTATATATACATTATTGATGTACATATTACTTGAATTGGCTTAGTGCCTTTTCTGAACGTCTTCTTTTTCTTCTTAAGTTATTCACTTTCTTGCTTATATTCTTAACAATATTCTTAACAGTAGTATCAGAGCATTTAACAGTAGTATCAGAGCATGATATTGGTCTTATGAGCCTAATAGTTTACCAGAGCCCTATATTTTTAGGTCCTATTAGATCCATGATAGTTTTTCCATGGAGTTGAGTTGCAGTGGAGGTTGTGTGGCCTGAGCATTCTGAGAGGAGAAGAGAGCCGACAACGTCTGTTCTTCAAGGAAGATCGAACATAAGAGCCGAGGAAGATTCACGATTTTGTCTGCTGAAGATATCTCATATAATGACATGGACCTGAGTTTCCCACATGGAAGATACGTTTGAAATGAGATTGTGGCATGAGAATACCAAATATTGTTGTTTGTTCATATTGGAACAGAGATTGTGCCTTGCTGGAGCACAAGGGCTGAGAAGAAATGTCAAAGGGAGACTAATGGAAGCCTGCTTTAGTGCAAAAACGGGTCCAACTTTACCGCCATTTATCAGTGCCCTGCTTAACATTTCCGACTTGTTAAAATTCAATTCGAGGGTATAAATACGAAATCGACAGAGAATTGCCCACACATATATGCCTGATGGCCATCTCTTGAATACAGTCCCGAGTTCAATTCTTCAATTGAAAATGGAATGTGTGGATATTGGTTTATAAACGATTACTCGTTACTCCATTGGCAAGAAGAATATTTACGTTTATTATATGAATTTTTTATTCCTGGAAATTTTTTTATTGATTATTTTACTCACGGCTCCATGGAAACGCTAAATGAGAACAATCTTTCTACCATTGATTTGATTGTGTATTTGAGCACTGCAATCTGTGTTTTATGGCGTTGGTTTGACCTTCCATCATGAAGGATAGAATCCAATCTAGAGATATTTGCAATGTTGAAATCAAGTCATCTTGAAACAACTTCGACCTGTGATTTGTGGAGAAGGGGCACCTTAATTTGTTTTTTTCGACCTAGATTTGTTTGATCCATGAATTGGGCGAAGTATTGCGCTATCCATTCCTTTAATAAACCTCCTCTCGACCTGCATGTATTCCCATTCAAGAGGATCAATCGCTTCATGGTTTTTTGAACATTTGGGCCATAATACACCGACGAGAATGACAAGACTTCACCATTCATACGATAAGTCTCCCATGAACAAGAATAGGAGAAAGACGAAGAGATTCCACATTGTTTGAGGAAAGAAAGTTTCTAGTCGTGGAGCAGACGGTGTGTTAAGCGAGAGTAAGACGTCCAACAAGTTGTGGCAGAAAGTCGACGCTCGATGTGCATTGGTGTGCATCACATCAATTTGTATCTATGTGTGTGCATTGCAGAGAATGAGATCAATATACAAGCCTGTGGAAGAATGCTCGTGTCCCATTGCCTTGGATTTTTTAGTAATCTTGACATTGAGGAGAAATCAAATGAATTTGGAGTTCAGGTGCTTGGATTTGTAACATCCCTCCTTTGTGAAAATTGTTATAATGTCTCATAGTACTTTGAGACATTGAAACTGCAAGTGATGAAATCTCATGACCTGTGATCCCTTGTGACATGCGATCTAAAGTGGGCGACCTGATGATGTGTGAAGAATTTTGGTGAATCATGGTAGCTCAAGACCAACACTCTCAACTTGACTCATGTGGAAGAGAAAAGGACATGGACCTGTGGAAGAAAGCCTGTACTAAACTAATGAACGCATGACCTATAAATAATGGCGAAAATGGAAATGTTTTTTTAGCTAGTGTTTTGGAAACAAATAAAGTAATAGAGGGTACAACGATCTACACACAGTCATGAAGACAATCGGATAAGAATGTGAATCGAGGATATGACATGCAGTTGGAAGTGAAGATCGTGGAGTCTTGAACGATGATGGGCTGGAAATGAATGACTCAACAAAGAATTTGACGTAACACTTCAATGTGAGTTTTTATATTTAAATTTGATTACTAAAATACAATACTTCAAAAAAAGTCAAATCTTAGAAAGATTGGCTATAAAGTCACATCAAATTTCAATTTTACTAAAAATAACAATGTTAAAGTAACCCGAGAGAGCTCAGGTGTAGCGCATCCTTTCAGATACCATGGCTTAATCGCTTTTAAAAGGAAACTTTAACACCACATGGTACATAACTCATACAGGTATTATATAATCCACATGCATTTAAACAAATAAACACATTCTACACAGAGTATTCATATGAGTTACTGCCATAATTAACAATCAATAGTGTTTCATACTAATTCATATACACAACGGAAATCATGATAACATAAACAATAGAGTCATGCAAAAACATGATTAAAACATAATCAGATACTTATCTTTTAACAGTGGTAGAATCCACCAACCAAGTGTAGGCCTTCCACGAACCTCCCAGCCTTAGACCACACTG
>CBVK0100919722.1:0-15292 GCA_900067695.1 Picea abies | reverse complement strand
GTTGAAACCCCGATCCCCGAAACTCCGATGGCTTATCGTCCTCGCTTCTTTTGCAGATCTGACAGCTGTCGGGTATCTGCTTCTAATCTGACGGCTAAGACCTGTCCTCCTATCGAGCTTCTCCCGATGGCGCTCGATCGTTGCCACGCGTCCTTCCAAATAGACAGTCCTGATTATGTCGGGATTTCACCTTGGCTTTTCCCGATGGTATATCTCCCTCGCAGCTTCTGTCTGATCTGACGTCCCTCGTTCTTTCGGGAAATTTGAATGAGATCCTATGGTTGTGGATCTCTGTCTTCCTTCTCTTCTGCACGCCCACTCCTGCGCTTAACATCTGCACAGCTTCTCCCGATCCAACAGCTGTCGGGATTTCCGAGTGAGATCCGACGGCTCTCAGTCTCTTTCCTGTGCTCCTTGCGCGTATAAGAGCGCTATGCCTCCTGAGCTTATTCTCCTCGAAACCTTAGACTGCGACTTATTTTCCTTTGTGATCCGACGTCTCTCAATCTCTTTCCTGTCGGGTCGGCTACCCTTCATCACTCTGCTTGAACATTACTCTGCTTCTTCTGCCATAGACGATTGCCATCAATGACAACCTAGACATTCTGCATCCCTGCTATTCCATATTTCCAACATTTCAAAGACTCATCATCATATTCACCACTAACGAAGCATAGAGCAGGTCCACTGAGTATTTTTTGTGTGTGCACGAGATATCCATGATCGACAAATCCATTGAAAGCTCAATAAGCTTTCACATAAGCTAGCGACCAATCAGAGAAGACCATGTTAGAATCGAAATACATGCAAACAACAAGTTGACATGATCGACAGTGAAGATATGGCGTTAATGCAGAGAAAATACTTTTTGTCGCGGAGTTCCTAACTCCCGCACTAATCACTATCGGCGGCATCCCCATCCTCCAAATCAACAGCCACGGTTAATTTCAGCGCCGCAACATGCTCGGGCGATAAACCCCTTAAGCAGGCCGAAATCTAAACCATGTTATAATGGGGGAGATACGTGGCAACTTATAGGGGATTTCGGGCCCAAAAGTGGTGTGGAACCAAACCACCCTCGACAACTCCCAAAATCATGTGCCTATATCACGTCAGGTCACCATGTCACCTCCACTCACCTACACTTCAGTTGCATCCACATCATCCACCTCCACTCATACCGCTCCCTTGTTAAATGATCACCTCCAAGCACTCCAGTTCACGACCAATTATGTCTTATGCATGTCCACTTTACTGACAACAATACAATTATCCAAGCAATACATGTGGCAGTTAACGGGGCCAACACAAGTTGTTTTAGCTGTCGAAAGTGCAGTAAAGGATCAGATAAGGTGAAGATCTTCCCATGCAATCAGTCACCTCCAAAGACCTGAAACAGTTCTCAGGCATGTCGAAGATCGATACAAAGATCTGTTCTATCACTCCAATTCCTGTTTCTGCCAATTACAGTTCATCCAACACATGCATCAGTTCAGTCTCAGAGACAGAAGCAGTTTCAGTTGTTCAGTTCTAGAATTCTTTCGGTTGAATTAATAAGTGGTCTTCTGTGTGTGATAAGAACCACTCTTTTTTATTAAGTCCAGTGTGAAGTGCACATTTTTGTACTCCATGCAATGTTTTATTTAAGTTAATGTTTTTTTCTACAATTAGCTATCCAGAGTTAGGTCTTAGTCCCAGATGAACGAGAACCTTTGCAACTCTATTAAATATGTAGTCTTTGTATGTTTTTTTTTGGGGGGGGGGATTTTGGGAAAAGATATCAATACAAAACTGGTTGGACCCATTCGATGCATGGATTAAATCTCTCTACCTGGTGAATATACTCTTGATGACAGTGTTTTGTTCAAATCTTCATGTGTTTTTATCTAATCTTGAATACAATTTTGATTTGTGCAAAGTACATTTCATTTCTTTTAGCTATTGTATAACTTGTATTTATTGATATGCAACCTGTGACAACAACATATTCTTGGTGAGGAATTGTTTTTATCGCAACATGAGGGAGTAATTGTGTTTTTTATACATGTTTAATGTCTTGAGATGATATTTTAAGTATTAAACTTCTTGCAACAGATTATTCATTGAGTGCTTTGTTGTTTCCCTTTGTTTTTATTAGTTCACTTGTCTATCATTTGTGTGCCACCATCCAAGGAGGACCCTCATCCATATCATTTTTCCAAACCCAACCATGCTCTTGTCTTGGTAAAACCGACCATCTAACTGACCAACAAAACCCCAAAAAAAAACAACTATTCTAAACTGATAGGTGGCCTAGATTTTCCCTTTAGCAGTGAGGTGTAGACTTTAGGACTAACATCTTTTGGTGCTATTGTTGGGGAGTAGAGTAATGAGATATATTTCCCTGGGAGAATGACAACAATCAGATCTGATCTTTGATGGTGAACAAATACCATACACATTCAGACTACATATCATTCACCTGGTGACTCCATGGTTAAAGAATCCAGTGGAGACTCCACAGTTTTAAGATGTTGTATTTTCAGCTGGAAGCCATCTTGGCTCGAAGGTTTTCTCCTTTTAATCTCTCTGTTGTTCCTAGTTTTCCAAATGTTGTTCCTACTATAGATGAGTGGGGTGATATTTTGCCCATATTTAGATAACATAGAGATGACAACCCTGTTGAGTATTTGCTTTGGTTTCATGAACTCATGCATCTATGGGGAATAAATCATGAGGATGTATTAGTGAGTGGTATCAATCCTTTCCCCCTGCTAGCATCTCCTCCCTGGAACAGTTCCATGCTGCATTTAATAAGCGTTGTAAAAGGTTTTTTCCAGCTGATTTAATTTTTGAAAACTGTTGTGAAGAATTTGGATCTGATATTCAACAGTCACTTGTTAGTTCTTCTAGTAGTGAAAATAAAAGGGATGTTTCCGTTGAGGAAGTGGAGGAATATTCAGTTATATATGAGTCTTCTTTTGATCCTTTTATTCAAAAAGATGATGTTGGGAATTACATTAATGATGAAATTGATGATGACAAGGCTTTGGATACATCTTGCATTATTCTAGGTGACTCAGTTAGTCATTGTTATGATACATCTGTTGTTCTATGTTCTCATAAATATTTGATTAACTATGAAGAAAGTAATGTTGAAGGTCATGAGAAAAATTTCCACCTTCCTTCTAAAATTGTTGAGCAACAAGAAATCTATAAGTCTGAAGATGACACGCTGGAGCTAGACTAAGGAAAAACCAACAATGCAGAAGACATACCCATTCATTTCAAACAACAAGATGAGTAGTATCAAGAGTATCCTATTGCCCTTTATGGTTGTGAGTCACATGACTTTTATGAGATGTTTCAATGAGGACGGGAGCAACTCAATCTTGTTTATAATGCATATCTTACACAACAACAACTTTGTCCTCTCAACTAGTTGGAGGCTTTTCATGAGTTTCAATATCCAATAGTGAGATGGATGGATTCTTATTTTTCCAAAATCCCAAAGGTTGAAAGTTTTACCATGATCATCATTTGCAACTGTAAGTGCCAGATGCCTGCCATCTTTTTGTCACATTTGATATATCCTCTTTGGATTATTTTAAACAATGACATGCATGGAGTTATGGTTCTCAGTAAAATGGATTCTTGGTTTCATTGAAAATGGAATTACACATGATTGAGTTGGTTTTAAACTAAATAGAGTAGGTAGTAGGAGAATAAGATCATAGTTCAAGAATTTAACTTTTAGTTCGCAAATTGTTTTTCGGTGTGTTGGTTTTCAATAGTTTGTTTGAATAAGAGACTCCATAGCCCAACAAAGCAACTGGGGTTTAGCTACAGTTTCAAGTTTCGGTTTGAACAAAGACTCCATAGCCCAACAAAGGCACTAGGGTTAGCTTCAGTGTTAATTTCAGAGATGAATGGTAGAGAGAGTGGCAGAGATACAAGGCACACAACCAGAACAGAGGTAATAAATGGAAGGTAACAATAGTCGTTTAATCCTAAGGAACCAATATACAGTTCTCAACACCTCACACGAACGCGCTATTCCTAGTTGGAGCCAATGTTGTAACCTAGGTCTGCACCCTTGCCTCACCTCTCCCATTTCCCTATGCCTTCGTCAATTTTTTATTTATTTTTGTGGTTGCTTGCTTAGTTTATCTTCCATTGTTTAATTATTCATCTTCATGGCCTCTCTTTGTTGTTTCTTATTTGCATCATTTGTTTTCTTTCTTGAAAAGGATCACATGTTATGGTCTTATTTTCAAAGACGTGCCATCATATTCGCCACTAACGAAGCATAGAGTAGGTCCACCAAGTCTTTTGTGTGTGTGCAGGAGATGTCCATGTTCGACAAATCCATATAAATCTTAGTAAGCTTCCGCAGAAGATAGCAACCAATTAGAGAAAACCATGTCATACTCCAAATACACGCAAAAAACAATTTGACCTAATGGATGATGAAGATACGACATTAATGCGAAGAAAATACTTTTTGTCGTGGAGTGCCTAACTCCTGCACTGATCCCTATCGGCGACACCCCCATCCTCCATATCAATGACCATGGTTCATTTCAGTGCCGCAACATGCTTAGGCATTAAAACCCTTGAGCGGGATGAAATCTAAACCATGGTATTGCAGGGGAGATACATGGCAGCTTATAAGGGATTTCAGGCCCAAAAGTGGTGTGGACCCAAACCACCCTCGGGAACTCCCAAAATCATGTGCCTATATAATGTTAGGTCACCACGTCACCTCCACTCACCTCCCCTTCAGTTTCATCCACGTCATCCACTTCCACTCATAACACTCCCATGTTGAACAATCACCTTCGCGCACTCCAGTTCATGACCAGTTATGTTCTCTTCATGTCCGCTTGACTGACAACAAACAATTACCCAAGAAATACATGTGGCAGTTAGTGGGGCCAGTGCAAGGTGTTTTAGTTGTTGAAAGTGCAGTAAAGAAGCAGATAAGGAGAAGATCGTCCCATGCATCCGGTCACCTCCAGAGACCTAAAACAATTCTCATGCATCCCGAAGCTCGATACAAAGCTCTGTTATGTCACTCCAAGTCCTATTTCTGCCAATTATAGTTCATCCTGCACATGCATTAGTTCAGTCTCAAAGACAAGCAGTTTGAGTTGTTCAGTTCCATAATCCTTTAGGTTGAATTAATAAGTGGTATTTTGTGTTTGATAAGAACCACTCTTTTTTATTAAGTCCAGTGTGAAGCACACATTGTTGTACTCCATGCAATGTTTTAGTTAAGTTAATGATTATTTATACAATTAGTTATCCAGAGTTAGGTCTCACTACCAGATGGACGAGAACCTTTGCAACTCGTTGGACCCGTTCGATGCATGGATTAAATCTCTCTACCTGGTGAATATACCCTTGATGATATTGTTTCGTTCAAATCTTCACGTGTTTTTATCTTATCTTGAATACAATTTTGATTTGTGCAAAATACATTTCATTTCTTTCGGTTATTGTATAACTTGTCTTTATTGATATGCAACCTATGAAAACATCTAATTCTTGGTTAAGACTTGTTTTTATCACAACCTAAGGGATTAATTGTGTTTTTGATACATGTTTAATGTCTTCAGATGATATTTAAGTATTAAACTTCTTGCAAGAGGTTAGTCATTGAGTGGTTTGTTGTTTCCCTTTGTTTTTATTAGTTCATGTGTCTGTCATTTGTGTGCCACCATCCAAGGAGGACCCTCATCCATATCATTTTTCCTGTCTGTCATTTGTGTGCCACCATCCAAGGAGGACCCTCATCCATATCATTTTTCCAATCCCAACCATGTTCTTTTCTTGGTAAAACTGACCCTCTAACTGACCAACAAAACCCAAAGAAGAAAGAACTATTCTAAACTGATAGGTGTCCTAGCTTTGCCCTTTAGCAATCAGGTGCAGACTTTAGGGCCAACAAGACTTCTCCCGGATCTCACCAAATGACATATTGGACTCATCCATATTGATATTCATTCTTGTAGCTACAAAAAATAGTTCCATAATATCTTTAAGGGCTTGAAATTCCTAGACTAACCCTACACCAAAAAGGAGCACACTGTCAACGAAAAGAAAATGAGTGAGAATTTCCAACGATGATATTTTTATTCCTTTAAGGAGGCATTTCCTCCTTGAATTTTTTATTAACCTTCTTGATCCACATGGATCTTGGTGGCCATCCAACTTTTCCATTTAATCAATGTTTTCAAGCCTATGTTGCTTTTGTGTGATTGGTGGAATCAACAACTAGTCGGGCACGTACTCACGTGAAATGGGTCTTGTTATCTTACTGCTACCACTATAACCTCCAAGAATGCCAACACATCGCCTCACATGACACACAAGGTAATTCAAGGGTTTCAAGCTGGTGATTTCACATAACATAGTGCTTTAACAATAGACTTCATCACTGATTGTTCTACACCCTGGGGGATTTCGAGCCTATGGTTTTGATAAACCAATATATTCATTGTTTTGATGGGGAATATAATGTAATTCCATCTCCATTTGTTAATTACATCCATCATGTAATGATTTCCCACTGATCTTATGTGTATGCCTACAACGTTAATGTAGTGGATCCCGCTAGAAATGGGCTAGAGTAGCACTGATATGGGTGATCTCTTATGAATTTCTAGTGTTTTACATGCCTATGGAATTTCATAAAATTATACCAATTTATCCCACATCCATCATGGGAATTGTTTTCCTTTCACCCTCTCATATATAATCAAGGTGAAGGAGTTCCTTTGAGTAGTAAATGGAGTGTGATGTAACGCTTATTGCGCATGAGCGTAGCCAACATCTCTTTCTCTTCCGAGATAATATACCACCATTATATCAAGTTTGTGTTGTAAAATATTCTTTTATTCATTAATAGAAGTTGGGTTTCACTATATTTATGTGTTCTCAGCTATATTTTCGTTTGTATCTCATTTTGTTCTCAACATAATCTAGATCAGTGGTATTAGATCATTTTTCTCCTTTTCATTTCTCGATGCATGTCCCTCATGAGGTCATGAAATAAAGAGTTGGGTCTCGAGCTAGTTTCACTTGAGGACAACTGCTCTTGCCAGACCAAGTGACCTCCCATGGGAGAAGAAAAGAGAGATGATGGAGTAGGATATCCTTTCAAGAAATTTCTCGAGGAATCTCTCATGTGACATCCCATGGGATAAGAAAAGAGAGATGATGGAGTAGGATATCCTTTGAAGAAGTTGCTTGAGAAATCCCTCATGTGACAGAGGAGAAAAATGATGGAAAAATTTTCTCAGATCCTTTGATGGTAGCCGAGGCATCTTCAACAAGCATCCATTTCATAGGTGTGACACCCTTCAAGGTACAAGTTGATTTCTATATAACCTCATTTGAATTCTATATAGATGCAAATGCTCTATAGAAATGGTTGAATCTACTATAAGGATATTACTCTATCTAAGTTTTTTTTATGGAGAAAAGACATGGAAAATTTTTCTTACTCATCGAAAGAAAGAGAAGTAGTACATGAAGGTGGAATCCCATTACCACCTCAACCTTCTTGTGGAAAATTGTAGAAGGGAAGTGATGAAAAGAGTTCAAACCTCCATCCTATACCTACACTCAAAATAAGGATCAATTGGAAGAAGAAGAAGAAGAAGAAGAACCATGTGTGTCTATTAGTTAAGGAATCCCTTGTTTGTCATTGTTGCACGAAGAAAGGCTATATCACTTCTAGTTGTTGGTACTTAGAGGTATGATCATTCTATGGGAAGAAACATTATCATGTGTCATATTTCTAGGAAAATTAATCCACATTCCATGAGCCTAAATGGTTTCAAAGAAAGAGTGGAAAGAATATCATATATAGCAAGGAGACAAAGAGCAATAAGTCTACATAAAACAAGACATCTTTTCTCACTAGTGTGAGAGGAAATTCCATAGCATTGTCTATTATTGGTACCTAGAGGCATGCTCATTCTATGAGAAGAAAGGAGATCATGTGGCATATTAGTGAGAGAAGAAATCCATGTGTCACAAACCTAATGGTTTCAAAGGAAGAATGGAAAAAAGACTTATGTAATCCATCAATGAACTTGGAGGCACATAGAGATGAGGAGGATGTCTACTAGTCCTTGCATCAACATTAACAAAAAAATCCACCACTACAAGTGGAGCGACCATTAGGAAGCAATGTGTTGGAAACTTCACCCAGAGCTTCACTCCAAAAACTACAAAACTAAGAAAAGGTATGGAGAGTGAACAATAAAGAGGAAGGATAGTTATCTACATCTCTATCCTAGAGAGAAGAATTTATACAATGATTTATAACAACACAAGAGGCCAACCTCACTAATGAAGCAATTATTTTTTCAGTGGAAGCAAGAGAGAGTAGAGAATTATCTAAAGCACGGGTTGACATTTATTTCATTGCAATTTGGTTGAAGAATGACTCACTAGTGGATGAACAGGTTTACCAATGATCAGGTATCTTATAGCTAGAATGTAGGGGTATGTAAGATAGTGATTCAATTATTATGTCCACACAATTGTTTCCATGATGAGAAGCAATTGGTCTTAGCATAAAAATGTGGTCCACACCTCCTCTTATGGGATTGTTAGGTGATGGAATAGCATTTTTGGGTCACACTGAACAAGAAGACCAACTTTCAACTTAGCTTCATTGATTGCCAAAATGAATCATTTTATCCAATTCTAAGAGAGATGGGAATGAATTTTGATAGAAGAGTTCAAATTTGGAGAATGTTCAAAGCTAAGAATGAGTGAGAAAACTTCTACATTATGGGAACAAGTGATATAGGAAGTAGAGCTACATCCATATCCATGACCATAGCCAAGTTCCATAGTAAGAGACATGTTCCAAAGAAGAAAACAAAAGGCACTTTGATCGAGATTGGTTTCCTCTAAGATTTTGGAGACCAAAAAGCCTCTCAATGGGGATGCATGATTCAAAATGGATCCAAAAAGTGAAATATACTCAATACTTTCAAGAAAAAATGGTGATTTATGAAGGTTAGATAAACTATGAAAGACAATGTAAATGTAAAAGTAAATAAGACAAAAGCTAGAAAAAAAAAAAGAGAAATAAATGAAAAGGAAAAATAATAATAACATAGAAAAGACCGAGGAATGGGAAATGAAAGGTCATGCATGTTGGCCTTTCCATTACCCCAACTCTCCCTATTTATTATGATATTTTCACTCTCAAATGGTATTTTGGCCAAGGAAAGTTTGTATAGAGAGCCAAGAACTATATCATAACCAAAGATTGCCGAAATTAAAGATGAGCAACCATTTGAAGTTGGTTTTCCCATTTTGGTTTCCAAGGTAAAAAAATCTATGTTATCTTATGGTATTTAAGGGTTGTGTGGTTGTGCTCTATGTATCCCTATTTCAGTTCTAATTTTAGTTGCTTCAAGTGAATAGTGGGAGTGTGAATGTGAAAGATATGTAATCAAACTTGTGGATTTACAACATTATTGGTTTCCCTTTTCTAATAAAGAGTACAATGACTCTATTACTACCACCATAGGATGCATTTCTAAGCCTAGAGATTGACAATTTCATCTCATAGTTGTTGCAATTAAGCATGATGTTGTTAAATGGGTTTATTTAAGTTTTTCTCTTACCCAAAGGGTTGTACACAACTTCTTCTAAGTATTTTATTGTATGATAAGTGTTTCCCTTGTCCCTAGTCCACAATTTCCATTACTAGACAATTTCATCACTTTCGAGGTGAGTCGATCTCTTATAGAGGTCGTACACTCCCGTAGATTGGCATTAAACATTACTCCAAGGTTTATTCAAGACATATGAAGGTCTTACGAGATAAGTGTTTATGTTGGATACTAGGAAATATGGAAATATGTCCACCTTCTCCCCAACTTGTGCATTGGGTTATATAGACATGATTTTATCATATGTTTCCACCTTTTGCAAGTGTTTACATGACAACCGCTTGTCTTCTAATTTAGAGAATGAATCCAAACCGTATTGCCACTTCCTCAAAGTTTAGCATTGGGTTTGCATCATGCAACCATCAACCATTCTGTTAATTTGATTTAGAGTTATAGAATTCTTTGGGTCTTTAATTTGTTGTCCTAATGCAAGGACAAGGAAATGCACTCTCCTCCATAAACAATTGTTAATTCAATAATTTGTCTTATGTGTAAGAGAAGAGAGAGAACTGTGATGTGCAATGTAATTAGAGTCATATGGTAGACTCTAATTACATTGCACATAGTTAATTGAGTGGGTATGACAATAATGCATGGAAAAGGAAATGCGCTCTCCTCCATAAACAATTGTTTATTCATTAATTTGTCTTATGTGTAAGAGAAGAGGGAGGATTGTGATATGTTTACATATGGTATGACTCTAATTACATTTCACATAGTTAATTGAGTGGGTATGCCAATGCTATGATGAGTACTATAACAACCATAATTCTTTTTATTCATCTTTCAATTGTTGAGCTTAAAAAATGATTTGGTAATTGTTGGCCTTATCCATATATATTTATTCATATGCCATTGTTGGACAAGCTTACCATTGGAGTTATGTATGGACATATAAGACCGTTGAGTGTTGTCATAATAGAGGATTAGTTCACTAGAGTATTGGGTAAACACTTTCAAATTATATATATATAGAGAGAGAGAGGAGTGTTGTACATGAACAATTCAAGCACATAAATTACATTCAATTGATAGTTTGAATTATAGTATTTTTTTTTCTATCTCTTTCAAAGGATGGGTCATGAAGATCCCACACTTCAGGAGACACCAGGAAGTCAATGCCTGTGTCAAGCTGCTACTGTCCTATTACCATGGTGGCTACTTCTGGCTAGACCACTGCATTATAGTTGACCCAACATTGATCCATAGGATCACATGCCTAAGTATGCAAGGACCTGACCCGCAAGACTTTTATCCAGGAAAAGCCACAGATCACGCACTTGCACAGAAGATCAAGGACACCTATGGAGATGTTGAGAAGGGAATAAGAGGCTACAATGTAACCTCCATCCAAAGTGGCACAGTGCACCTCGCATGTCAATTGATAGCTGGAAAGTTAGTACGGAAGAACCGACCTACGTAGGTCACCGTCTTTATTGTTGACCTCGCAGGGAAGTGCACAGAAGGCCTACAGATGAACTGGGCAAAGTACCTAGTTGACTAGTTGGAACTAGATTGTCGAAAAGCATAGGATCAGGGTTATGAATTTCATTTCAGCTAGCTCCTGGTCCTCATTGCATTTGTTGCCTAGGAGATGCTGGAAGGAGCGACCTTCCCTGACATAGAGCCATTCGAACCACTTGTTGCAAAGTTCGCTACCCTGTGGTATTCAACGGATATGAAAAAACAATGGAATTCGAACGCTGCATTCCATACATACTACCTCCAGCTAAAGCGAGCCATCAAAGTTGAACCTCACACGACTCTGAACACCCTACAAAAGTTCCAACCACTAATGAAGTTCAGCATAGATCAACACTTTATATACATTACAATGTGAGAAGATGAACATCAAGAGCAGCTCCAGTCATATTACAAACTTACAAAAGAAGACCTTGAGGAGATCACCAAGGAATGGTCCACTGACCTCCTTGTTCCCACCAACCCTGCAGAGATATCTGATATTGACAGCATAAAGGACGCTCATAAAGAACAAAATACACCCAAAACCAGCAAGCAGAAGAAGACTAAGGAGGTCAAAAAATTAAGCAACACCTCAAGGAAGACTTCTTCCATGTCACCTGACCGAGGGGGTGGTGAAGAAGTAGAAGCTGAATAGAGACCAAGTGATGTAACACTGCTCAGAGACGAAGTTAAACCTTTGAATAAGAGGAATGTTTCCCCCCTGAAATATTCTTCCCGGAAGAAGTTGAAAGCAACCATGACCAAGATGCAGACCGTCCTCACCTCTGACGATTTTGACTTCATCATAGCATCCATGAACGATGCTTCATTGGAAATAGTAGACAAACAAGAAGCCAAGCAAGAAGAAATGTATGATAGGATTGAAGTCGAACTTCGAGGGGTTCAATAGGCCCTTTAGTCCAGTTGCGTAGTCTCCACTGCGCCAAGAGAACCAGAGTTGGGAGATGCACCATCCCAACTCCATCGACTAGCTGATGCAGTCGAAGCTCTCCTTTGCCGAGCACAAGAGGAAATAGAACAAGCCACCTAGGCTTTGACGCAAGTGCAAGGAGTAGTTATCGAACAACACTGACCTGTCGAATAGGAAAATATTTCTCTCCAAGAGAAATTCGATGAAGAGAAAGCATAGATATAGAAAGGAAAAGAACAATTGCTCATAGAGCAACTCGAAGTGAAAGAAGCGATCAACAAAGCACTTCGCTCTGTGATAGTCGTCGAAATAAAGGCAGAGGATCAAGTCATGCAGCAAGTCAATCATCTCACAGAAGTTATCCAACAGCTAGAACAACGCATAGCAGACTTAGAGCTCCACGCAGTGCCCGAGACTCCACAGGATGTAAGGGACCAAAGAGAAGCAATTGCTTAAAGCATAGTCTAGAGAATAAAATCCCTTACTATGGAATGTAAGAAAATTAATGATCGCATTTCCTAGACCTACAATAAACTCATAGAGAATCCAGAACTGAAGGTACTAGAGTCGCAACTCCAAGAGGTGAAGTATCAAGAAAAAATGATACAGACGCAGCTGAAGCCCCTATCAATTGTGGAAAGAATGAAGCACTCCCAAGAACAACGTACTACCCAACAATAGATCCACATTATCCAAAGTAGGGTTATGGAAGTAACTCAGAGCCTCCAACCTGTACAAGATAAGGCCTACCAATTTTTCATAGAAGTTGAAAGCCAAGGAGAAGAACTGGAGCAAGTTGTTATTGTAGTTGAACAATGCTTGGAGGGACCTGTGAACAAGGTAGTCATCCAACCCATGTTTAGGCCTATTTTGTAATGTATAAATAGATGTTTAGGATGAGTAAGAGGAGAAAAATTTATGCATCTATGTGATGTTAGATATATCTGTGTGATATTGGGCTAAGTGTTATATCTATGTGATTGAAGGATTGTAGTTCTCCATGCATACTGTGTGAGACTTGCAGAGCTAAGTGCAAGTCATTGTAATAGGCTATGGAAGGTTGTGTGCTTAGATCTACTCGGGGAAGGAGGATCTAGCGAGTTGCGCAAATATCATGTTCTATGCGGAGTAGGGTTTTTAGGCTCTGTGCATGTAACCTATTGAAGAAGCTAATAAATAAGAAGAGTTGGTGGACGTAGCCCAAGGGTGGGGGTGAACCATGTATATGATGTGTTTCTCTTCTTTGTGCAATGTGTTGATGTGTTTATGTCTTTACTTGCTAAGTGATTTGATATAGATAGATAGATTTGTTTATGCTTTGTGCTAATGATGTATATGGATTCTATATCTAACCCATATGAATGTGCTTAGTGCTTGAATATGCTAGATCTAACCTACTTATCTATGATAATTTCTTAGATACATCAGATCTGACTGAATGATGCGATGCTCTGTTTTATCTGCGAAGTAGAATAATGGTTAAATATTGATGAACTATCGGTGCTAAGTTCTCTGTTAAGTATTAAAATCACATATTTGTGTCCCAGCTAAGGTTGCAGACACCTAATTCCTGCAACCACCCTTGCCTCTACCTCGGGTGAGACTTCATCTGCTTCGCAAGTGTTTTCGAAAGAGTCGGTAGTTAGGGTTTTGTTGGTGCATTGTTGTAGCGTTGAACCCTAGGTCTGCCCCTGTGCCAACAAACATTAAAAACAACAATATCACAACACAAACACTAGATCATCATCAACAACAACAACATCACAACACGAAGGATGGAGCATCATCAACATCAACACTAGGCTAGAAATATTCAGCACAAAGCTAGCATCTGAACAACACCAACATGACGCTGGCATCACAACAACATCAACACGAAGTTAGAAATATGAAAGACAAGGCTGACATCACAACAACATCAGCACAAAGACGGAAATCTTTAGCACAAGTTTGGCATCACAACAACATCAACACGAAGCTTGAAATCTTCAGCACAAGGCTGGCATCACAAAAACATCATCACAAAGATGGAAATCTTCAGCACTAGGCTGGCATCAATAGTACTCCCTCTTTCGAGGGAGGTCCTTTCAGACTACACCAAACTTATCTCGAAAGTGCTCAAACTGTACATGAGATAGAGGCTTGGTCAACACATTAGTAACATGTTCATATATGCTAACATACATGATATTTATGGCTCCTCTCTGCACCATATCACGAATGTAATGACATCGTTTCTCTATGTGTTTTGACTTTTCATGAAACACATGGTTCTATGTCATCTTTATGCAACTTTGGTTATCAAATAGGATAACGGTTGCTTCCATATCCAGATCGAATAGACCTATGAACAACTTTCGAAGCCATATGTCTTCACAACTAGAGTAACATGCAATAATGTATTCTGCTTCTTCCGTGTTGAGAGAAATGCTTGATTGCTTCCTACTCTTCCATGAGATCATGTCTGACCCCAGACTGAAACAACATCCTGAAGTGCTCTTTCTGTTAGAGACACTTCCAGCCCAATCTGAATTGGTATAACCACTCAGACTGAATTCATGATCTCCATTATAGTTGAGACCACAATCTAATGTACCCTTAAGGTACCTCATCACATGTTTTGCAGCAACCGGGTGAACATGTCTGGGATCTACCAAAAATTGACTCAAGGTGTTCAAGGAAAAACATATATCTGGCTTGGTGTTCGTTAGATACATCAATGATCCAATGATCTATCTATACAATGTAGCATCAATCAATTCTAATGAAGTGTCAACCAGGACCTTCAACGTTGTTTCCATGGGTGTATTCATGGATTTTCACTCCAACATATCAAATCTCTTCAGTATTTCAACTGCATACTTCCCTTGGTTAAGGAAGATCTTCCCTGGGTTGTGCCAAACCTCAAGACCTAAGAAATAGTGCATTAGACCAAGGTATTTCATCTCAAATTCTGCAACGAGCTTCTTCTTACAATCAATGATGAGTTTTTCTCCTCCAGTTAAGAATAAGTCATCCACATACAATAGCAATATAACAGGCTCATCATTCATAATCTTGAAGTAAAGGTTAGAATCATATTTACTCTTGGTAAATCCCAAGCTCATCAAGAAACTGTCAATCCTTCCATACCAAGCTCTAGGAGCTTGCTTCAATCCATACAGAGCCTTCTTCAACTTGCAGACATGAGCCTTCCTGTCTTCAACTTCAA
>CBVK0100919707.1:0-26920 GCA_900067695.1 Picea abies | reverse complement strand
TCCACCTAAATCACTCTCAATACCACTCACCTTCCCACCTACACTCCTCCTCTCCCTACACGACACTTGTCCCCACACACCGCTCACTTTCCCGCCTCTACTCCTCCTCTCCCTACATGACACCTGCCCCCATGTCTCATATTCGTTAGACATTACTCTTCCCCAATTACCATAAGAAATCCCTTAATGGTCCCATGCCCCTAACATATATCCATGCAACCATAAAAACTCAACATTTTCCCCTCGTTACACTATTTGATGGTTGAAAACCCGTGAAGACTGAGCCAAAATGAAATGCATTTTAGGATGGGAGACTGAGGTAAAAATTCCAAGGTGATTCCAAATATTTTGTGACAAAAATAGAATTCAAAGGGACATATGGCAAAGAAATCAGTATGAGAGGAAAATAAGCAGATTTTGTGGAGATAGTTTCAACCTCATTCTAGATTTCAAGGGAATGAAGACACCTAGCAGCAGAAGATCAGCAGTCAATCAACTAAATTTAGTTTTCAGTGCACTATACTTGTAGAAATAGCCACAGTCAACAGCAAGGACCAACAATGCAGCAGAAGTCAAAGGGACAGACTATCAACAGTTTCCATCAAACAAACGCTTGAAATTCGAACAGATCTGAAACATTCCTATATTTTTGTAACTAGAGATATAGTTAGTTTAGATATCCCTAAAATAAATCCTGATCAGTTATGACAGGATCTTTTGTAAATAAATTTATAAATACTTCTCATTTCTAAGTATGAAGGGTTGGGACTTGTTTTGAAGAATATAACTAGTATTGTAAAGCAACCCACAGAGACACCATTGATCAGATTTTCCAGTAATACAGTGCAATTATTACAAGATGCTTGTGTCAACTTTATTGGTGAAGTGCATGTTTCCCTGTAATTTGTTTTCCTTTGTTATCACTATTGTTTCCTAAATTCTGAAATATTCTAAGAAGATAAAGGATATAATTTGTTTAAATGTACACTTTGTCTCTGGCTTAAGAATAATTTTTGTGTTTTCCACTGAGGATTAAAAACATAATTCTTAATTGCTATGATTTTTAATTGGATTTCTATACCTTTTCATCTCCTCCATACCTTAAATCTTTGAGGATCCATTAAATTTTCCTACCCTGCCCTACAATATTAGCTTGTTAAACCTTGTATTTGATCAATTCAAAATTGTGACTCCATTTTCTCAATGGCCCATCTTCATTGTTCCAACCAAACAATTCAAATCAAACAAAAAAATCATGAACTATCATAACTAGCCTAATATTTTAATATAAAAAATCTAAATCTTATAGAGAGATCCCTCTCTGAAGCTGGTAGGGCTAGATCCCAACTTCCAAAGTGGTTTTGTGGTTACCTCTGTCATTTATTTCATAGCCTTAAGTAATTACAGAGCGATAAAACAATATATAAAATATTTCAGGTATTTTGTAGCTATAAAAACCCTAATCCCTTAATCTGAGATTAATTTAGAAAACCGCTAAAAATAGAAAATCCTACTAAGATAGAAAAAAAACGCCGAAAAAAAAAATCGGGGTGTTATCCCGAACCCCGTCGGCTCCAGGCTAATGCCCAAAGTCGAATGTTGTGTGTATCCAGGGGGGGAACCTGGCCCCTTCGGACCCCCCTAGGAAAGCGCCCGATGCACATGACACAAACAACGAATGAAGTTGGGATCATCAAACGCAGTTGTCAAATCTGATGCGCCCACACACACACATGTAAAGAATATAACAAATACCCAACATTCTCCAACTTATTGTTTTCTTTGCATACATGGGTTCATAGGATTACATAGTCAACAATCCAGGGCAACAATGCCCGTTGTTCCTCTACACCAAGAGAACTTCTCTGTGCTCAAAGACTTTGTCAATGAATATGCAACATTCTTCAAAGTGTCAACCTTTTCTAGCAACACCTTCTTTTCTTCAACCATGGCTCTCACAAAGTGATACTAAATATCAATATGCTTTGTCTTCGAAAGATAAGAAAGGTTCTTTTCTAGGAAGATTCCACTCTGACTGTCACAATCTAATCTCACTTATTTTTGTACCAACCCAATACCTGAACACAATCTTTGTAACCATATTGCTTCCTTGCTTGCATTAGTGGCTTCCATGTATTTTGTTTCTGTAGTTGAGAGTGCCACTACAACCTGTCTTTTGATCATCCAACTGATTTCTCCTCCAAATAGGTTAAACACATACCCACTTGTAGATCTTAAGCGATCCAGATCTCCAGCCTAGTCTGCATCAACAAACACATGTATGTCCAACACTCTATCCAATCCAGGTCTTCCTTGGTAGCACAATCCATAACTAGTAGTGCCACACAAATACCTAAATACCCTCTTTATTGTTGTCCAATGCTCCTTCTCTGGTTTTGACATATACTTGCTCAAAACTCCCATTGCATGTGCAATTTCTAGTCTATTACAAACCATTGCATACATTAAACTGCCAATTGCACTGGCATACAGAACATGGGACATGTCCTCTTATTCTTCCTGTGTCTTGGAACACTGATCTGCAGATAACTTTACACCTATAGGAATAGGAACCTTGACCAGTTTACTTCCATGCATATTAAACCTATGCAATATCGTCTCAACATATTTTCTTTGATTCAACCAGAGTTTCCTATTTGCATGATCTGTTTTAATCTACATTCCGAGAATGAAGTTAGAAACACCGAGATCCTGCATGTCAAATTTGGAGGATAGTTGTGATTTCACCTCCTCGATAACATCCATTTTATTTCCTACCAGCAACATGCCATCAACATGCAACACTATATAAATGAAGTGATTACCAACACAGTGATTAGCCCTACTTCTCACAAATCCCAATCCAAGGATGTATGTGTCAAACTTTTGGTACCACATCCTAGGTAATTGCTTCAGACCATATAGTGACTTCCTTAGCTTATAGACCAGCTCTTTCTTTCCCTTCACTACAAATCCTTCTGGCTACTTCATGGAGATTTCTTCTTCCAGATCCCCATGTAGGAATGTTGTCTTCACATCCATCTAT
The DNA here is from genome assembly GCA_900067695.1 of Picea abies. Classification (NCBI taxonomy): domain Eukaryota; kingdom Viridiplantae; phylum Streptophyta; class Pinopsida; order Pinales; family Pinaceae; genus Picea; species Picea abies. The sequence goes on along the minus strand of CBVK0100919707.1, from coordinate 23,874 downwards.
TCTACTTCAAGATCAAAAGCGGTAGAAATAGATAAAATAAATCTAATAGAAGTTAATTTGTCAATAGGAGAAAAAATATCACCAAATTCAATTCCCTCTACCTGGGAATAACCTTTTTCTACTAACTGAGCTTTGTATTTCTCCACTTTTCCTTCTGCATTAAACTTCTTCTTAAACAACCATTTGCTACCAACATATTTTCTTTCAGCTGGAAACTCAATTAGATCACATGCCTCATTCTTATCCAAGGCATCCATTTCTTCAACCATGTCCTTCTTCCAGAGTTTAATATCCTCCGAATTCACTGCTTCCTTGACAATTATGGGATCATCATTAGTAATAGATAAAACAAAATTAGAATGAAAATCAGGTGGACTATACCTTTCTAGTTTTCTTCTTTCCCTCACTGATCTCCTCAATACTAGGGTATGAGGTTCTTTTTCTTTTGCTTCATCTTATTTAGTTGATTTATATTTTGCATCATCCAACTCAAACTCTATTTTCTCAGGTTGTTCTTGCCTTGGTAGGAATTCATGTTTGGGAACATATTTCACCTGTCTAAAAACAACATCCCAATTGTAAACAGTCTTCTTAGTTTCTGAATTCCAAATCTTATAACCTTTCACACCATCTTTATAACCCATAAAGATACAATTTTCATCTTTATTATCCAACTTACTCCTATTTTCCTTTGAAACATGTACATAAGCATCACAACCAAACACTCTAATATGTTCAAGAGAGGGTTTTTTACCAATCCATACCTCATGTGGAGTGTTATCATCCAACGTTTATGAGGGTGATCGATTGACCAGGTAACATGATGTACCCAATGTCTCTGCCCAGAATTCTTGTCCCAACGCGACACCACTAAGCATGCTCCTTGGTTTTTCCGTCAGTGTCATGTTCATCCTTTCTGCAACTCTATTCTGTTGAGGTGTGTATGGAGTATTTTTCTTCCTTTCTATACCACACTTCTTACAGAATTCTTCGAATTCATTTTTGTAGAATTCTCCACCATTATCTGTCCTCAATACCTTTATTTTCTTCTCTGTTTGATTTTCTACCATAGCCTTAAACTCTTTAAATTAATCAAATACCTCTTGGAAGAAAGAGAAGAGATTTTTCAAGAGTTATACACATTGGAGAACCAATTTATTGAATTGAGTTTTAAGTCAATAAAAAGTAATGATTTGATGGAAAATAAGATGGATGAAAATAGGGAATAGATGGAAAAGAATACGGATGAAAATAGGTTACAAATGGAATAGATGGAGAAGAATATGAATGGAAATAGGGTACAAATGGAAAATAAAATGGATGTAAATATGAAAGAATTGAAAAATTCCATGTCAACCATATTTTTATGTCCCATAGATGAGAGAGCATCTCAAGGAGATATCAGGACACAAGGAAATCATGTAAATGTGGAAGAAATAAATATTGAGCCCAAAAATGATGACTATTCATCGTCTCCAAATCCACATCATCGGGGGTTCCACTCGGAACCATGGAACTAATTAATTTCCAAGATTGATATGAAGAAGTTTGATTGTAAATATCCTATAACATGGATATTCTAGACAGAGAAATTCTTTGATCGACACCAAGTACCAACCTTACAAAAGGTAACTCTTTCATCCTTTTATTTATAAAATGATCAATTTGTTAGGTATCAATGGATTTGTGAAAGAAAAAAGGATTCTATTATCTCTTGGTCCATTTTTATAAATGAATTAATAGAACATTATGGCCATATTAAGATAAATGCATTCTTTATTCAATTGATAAATCTTCAGCAAAGAGGTCCAATTACTGATCACATTCAACAATCCAAAAAATAATTCTTAGGGTAAACAACATTCCATAGGATAATCTTTTAGATCTACTTATAGGCACTTTAAAGGTAAAAATTCAACATGAGGTATGTCTCTTCCAACCTAAATCCCTAGAGAATGCTTTTAGTATGGCAAGGAAAGTGGAAAGTAAAAATATGGATACTAAAAGAGTGATATCTAAAAACTATAGAAAGCACCATGCTCCCTCTCCTAACCTCACTCAACCTACAAGGTTGACACCTCAAAAAATGGATGAAAGAAGAGCAAAGGGATTATATTTTTGATAACAAGTACAATAAGGGGTATAAATGTGGTGAACAAAAATTATTCTACATATATTGTGATCAAGAAGAACAAGATCAGTAATTGGAACCATAACATGATATAGAACTAGAAGAGACTACTCCAACAATATTTTGTAATGCATTGGCTAGCATTGGTACTCCAGAAACTATGAATATAGAAGGATATAAAAAAATAAAAGGTAAGAGTGTTGATTGATTTTGGTAGTACCCATAACTTCATTAATTGGAAATTAGTGAAACTTCTCAATTTCTTTGTATTTCTAGCACTAGAGTTTCAAGTAATGATTGAAAATGGAGGTACCATAAATTGTTTAAAGAAGTGTCATAGTATTAATCTCAATATGGGGGATTATTTATTGGATAGTCCCATGATCACAATCCAAATGGGTGGTGTTAATGTTGTATTAGGAGTCCAATGGTTACAATTATTGGGAACAATGGCTCTTAATTTTCAAGAACTTTTCATGAGATTCTCCTCATAAGGAAGGGAAATTAAAATCATAGGTATCCAAGAGAAGTCCTCTAAAGTGATAAGCTCTAATAGAATGACAAAACTACTCAAAAATGGACACCGTGGTGTACTTGCACAATTGTGCTTAGTAGATGTTCAAACATCTACACCTTCTATTCCAGTGGATCTCCAAAAAGTTATCAACAATCATTCCAAGGTATTTGAATGCATTCCTAAGGGTCTTCCACCTACTCAATATCATGACCATGTTATTAATTTCCAACCAAGAAGTGTAACACCTAACATTAGGCCTTACAAGTACCCATATGCACAAAAGAGTGAGATTGAGAATATGATTGAAGAAATTCTAGAGGTTGGCATCATTCAACCTAGACAAAGTTCCTTCTCTTCACTAGTGATGATGGTTACAAAAAAGGATGGTTCATGGCGTATGTGTCCATATTATAGAAAATTAAACAATATGACCGTTAAAGATAAGTTTCATATTCCTGTCATTGATGAATTATTAGTTGAATTGCAATGATAATTGTTTTTTACTAAGTTGAATCTCCACTCAAGATATGATCAAATAAGAATGAGGCAAGAAGAGATTCCCAAGATATCTTTTAGAAAGCATTAAGGTCATTGTGATATTTTGGTGATGTCATTTGTCCTTACTAATGCACCTTCAACATTTTAAAGCTTGATGAATTATGTTTTCAAACCCTTACTCATAAATGTAATTCCCTCCTTGCCTAACTCTCCTTTGAGAAGGGATTAGGAGTTCAATATCAGGCTTGAATGAAGAGTTTAGTGATCATCTTTCAGATTATGTTGTATGGATGTGAATTGTGGATCTTAATTGAACCATTTGAATTTCATTAATGTTATATTTCTTACATTCTATATCTATATGAATGTGTTGTGACATGACTTCAGTGGTGTAGGACATTGATTATCAGAGGGGGGCACAGATGGATATGGTTGTTTGGGAGAACTCCGGGTTAGGGATCAAACAATAAATAATCATGGAGGGTAACTAGTAATATTGTAAAAATACATATTATGTTGCTTATATGATATTTGACCTATGTGATATGTGTGTGCTGACTGTTGCATGTGAAATACACAAGGAAATCCTTGCCAACTTTCCAACATATGGGTATGGGCCTTAACCAGTAAATTTTTAATGAAGACGTGGAGTCTCAACTTAGGCTTAGGCTTGGAGTCTCAATAGATGCGTGGAATCTCTAATTTCAAAATATATGGTCTTAATATTGGGGGGAATATAGTAAGGTGGGATGACTTTACTCTCCAGTCGCTAATAATGTTACTAACTTGGTATTTCTATTGTTATATTAGCATTGTCAGATACACCTTTTAACTGTAATTGGACCATTGGTCTCCTATATATATACTAAGGAGACCTAGTTTAGGAGCATCTCATCTTGTCTTCTACATTGGATATATTTTAAAAGGAAGTTTACCCCTTGAAGTGGATTATTCATTGGCTATTTTTTGGAGTTTAATTCATAACATGAAAGAAGGATATGTGTAGAGAGAGAGAGAGAGAGAGAGAGAGATAATATGTTTTGTAGTTATAAACATGATGTTTATAAGATTTTTTTGTGTTTAAGGATGAATAATTTGTGTGCATTGAAAATCATTTGAAATCCAATACTGAGTACAATAATTTTAGTATTGGATTTCTCTACAAGCAATCAAACATGAAGGGTAAAAGGTACAATGTTTTTCTTCTTTAGATCAACTAAGTTCCTCTCTCATATGCCTTTGATCTTAAATATGTGCTTGTTATTTTTTGAATAGTAGTCATGTATTTTAATGGAAGATATCATCTACAATAGAAGGAGGCATGAGAAGCATTGCATATTTATATTGGGCTCTCAAACCTTTTTTTTCCATAAAATTGCATTGGATTCAATTTGTTTAATTTCAACTAAATTTGTTTCATTTCTCTTTTATCTTAAATTATTAAACAAAAGAATTGATAAATATCCATGTGTACTAGATTTGTTTAATTTCAAATAAATTTGTTTCATTTTTATTATCTTAAATTATTAAACAAAAGAATTAATGGATTTCCATGTTTCTTTTAATTAATAATAATAAAAAATTGCATCAAATATATTGACGATAAATTTTTTATCACCATTCTATTGAATTTGTCTTACATATGAAATATTACGTGCAAGAAATAGATTTCTTACATTTTTATTATGTAATACAAGACAAATGTAACCTCTCTTTGTTATTCCTTTCTCATTTAATTTCATTCTAATTCATTAAAATGTATTTTTATTATTTTTTAAAAAGGGAGTGTTTAAGGATTTAATATCAATACTTTTTCTTTTATTTTAATGGAAATAATCAAAATAATTTCTTATGTTTTCCTTCTTGTTGTTTGGATATTAATAATTTTTTTAAATATTAATAATATTTAAAATAATCAAAATAATTTCTTATGTTTTCCTTCTTGTTGTTTGGATACTAATAACTTTTTTAAATATTAATAATATTTTATTAAATTTAAAAAGATTGTCTTTCTACAAGAATGTAGGAAACAATTGACAAAGGAAGAAAAATGAAAAGTAATGTTTTCTAATAGAGATTCATTAAAACGATTGAAAGCTCTTACTTTTCAACACACTTAATAGTTATGCCTAAGTAGTTATGCCTAACATGAAGAAGAAACTATTATAAAATTATCTTTCGCATTCGAGCACAATAAAATGTGCACATAAATGCAAATACAAAGATTACCTTAGCAAATAGAAACATTATGCAAGTTAGATGAAGCATTCAATCCTTGGTTTCCAAAAGTAAACGTGTTGGAGTGAATAAGGCCAAAGCGTGGATGAGGCATAAAATTCTTTTTTTTCTAAGTCTTAATGGTGAAATCTCATTTCGCGTGAGCCCAAATATTTTTAAGATTGAGTTAAATTAAACATTTATTATCGATAAGGTAAATATTTGTTTGAATAGTACAACTAGAGAGTTACAAATGTAGTAAGACAAAACTTTTAGAGAGCCAAAAGCTTTAGGGAGCTTAACAGTCTCTTTTGGTAGATGAAGGATTGGAGAACTACAAGGCCATGACTCAAGAACCTTTCTCTTCAAGAAAAAAAAAAAATTTATCCTCATTGTATGCTAGCTTTTTAGAGAAAGTTGTATGCTAGCTTCTTAGAGAAGTGAGGTGCATGTTAAGTGAGGTGCATGTTAACTATGGTGAATACAATTTATGGTATTGAAGTAATGACAGACTATTTTATTTATGAATGTGTTTTATTCATTTTATAATCTTATGCAGATTTATCATGTGGATTATTATTATATGAAATTGTTTTTTATAATTTTAATTTTGGTATTGAAACATGGAGCTTGATTGTGGCGATGAACTATTTTTCAATATATTAAATATTTAATTAAGCATAAACATTATAGTTGTCAATTATTATTTTTTTTTGTTTTATGTTTAATCATGTTTCATTTCCATCAACCTAGTTGTATGACAATGAATGTTTCCAAGTTGTAGAAGTATTTCACTTCTTCGTGAGTTGACTAATTTACGTTGGGCAATTGTTTTGGACTATTCTCACTATTGTCGTTTATATATCATATTGCATTTCTAGTACTTTTTCTTTGGTCCTAGTATTAAGATTTAGATTATTTTCCATTTACATCCTCTACATTTTCAATCTCCATATCTATTTGGCACATTAGATTAGATATCTTTCTTGAATATCATTTTAACATGCAAACAATAGCTGGTAAGATAAATCAAAGGGTCCACCTTCAATTGTGAATTGTGAGGATGCTAATTGAGTGTTTTACCCCTGTGAATCTGTGTAATTAATGAGAATCAAAATCCCATGTCAACACCCCTCAGATAATTAAAGTTATTTCCCTTCAAATTTATATAGTTAGTAAAATGAAATGACTCTCCTTAGTGCTCCATGACATCTTCTCAACATTATGAGAATATTAGTGTTTCATTGAATAAATCATGTAACATTACAAGTTTCATGTGGATCTAACTTAGGGATAGTATAATGTATTTAGATACAAAATTATAAGGGTTGTTGTTCCATTCTCCAATTTATAGTGTACCTCCACGTATCATTTAAATACATATTATTTAAGCACAAAAAATCGCATTTAAACTTTGAGCTAATTTGGAGTACTTTAGTGTGTCATTGATTTTGATTTTAGGCTATTAATGAGGGTGGCAATTTTTTATTTACAACATTTGGTTCACTTCGATAATATTATTTGAATTAGGAAAATGTTTTCATTTTGATAATACTATTTGAATTAGGAAAATGTTTTTTTTGCTAAAATTAAAAGTACATTTTTTTTTCTATGGATTTTGGTTTGTAGAGAACCTATTTTTCAATCATTTGAGCATTACCAAAGGAGTTTTTAAAAATTCAATATTTATTCTTAATAATTACTAATTTAAGAACTAAAATGTGATAAATTCTAAATTAACATATTAACTCATAAGACTAAAAAGAATTGTAAGATTTCCATGGGTCAATGTAACTTGTACCTTAAAGGCTATATGAATCCCTTACTATTTTAGCTTACAACTAAACCATTTTTACAATGTAAGACATTTTCACTATAGAATACATTGGGTTTGAGATCATTAAATGCCTTGCAAAGGGGAACTATAATGACATTAAGCGTTATCATGATGAACTTCTAAAAACTGGAAGTCCTATTTTTATTCTTCTCTTTTATTACATTTTTAATGTAGTAGTCAAGATGGGATTTCCCTAGCTCTAGGTGGAAAGCCTTATTGTTCCTATTTTTAAGAGAAGTGAAAAAAATGACCCTTCAAATTATAAGACAGGTATAATCAACCCTCTTCTGGATAAATTCTATGGATCAATATTGGAAAATAAGGTTATCTCATGGATTAAAAATCACGATAAGGGATCTAAAGGAAACATAGTTCTTGAAGTTATACTAGAAATTTTACCACTTAAGTATTGTTAGGATTATAGATATATAATGTATGAACAATAAGGATATGTGTCTTTATTGTTGTGTAGCTTTAGAAAATATTTTGACACAATTCTTAGAAACAACCTCTAGAAGAGGTTAGAAGATATTGGGGTACCTTTTAGGTTGAGGGATATAATAATAATTTTGTATGAAAATGTCATTTCCAAGTTTAAAAATAATGAGGAATGGCCAAAAGAAATATATTGTAATATAGGAGTTATGTAAATGCATGCTTCGTGCCCAACATTTATAGGTATTTATATTAATAAATTAGAGAATTTTCTAGAGGAAGTAGGTTGTGTAAGAGAAAATCCTGTAGGGTTACTCATCAACCTCCTTTTATACAAAAATGATATTTTGTTTTTACCAAGGACCCCCTACAACTTTAATAAATGGCTTAAAATTTTGAAATATTTCTATACTAACTCTAGGATATTAGAAAATGATAATAAACAAAGGTAGAGGTAATTAAATCCAATAAAATCACATATTCGTATTTTTTTTTTGTTTTTTTAACAACCTATAAGAAGTCCATTTTATATGTACCTTAGAATTGATTTTCATCATAAGACAAATTGAAATTATAGTGTTGAAAGTAGAATAAATGGAGGTTGGAAAGATATTTTTGAACTTGAGAACAATTAAAAGAAGAAGGGTTTTGGTTTTGGAAAAACAAATGTGGTCCATTTCAATACACTTTTCATTCTAGTGATTCTATAAAGTTGTCAGGCTTGGGGATGTAAATTTTGTAAATAAACCTGGATAAAAATCGAGCAAATCTAGAAGCGTTCTATAATAAATAACCTTAAAATTAATGACAATAAACCCTATCCAATCCTCTTTTGGTATATTTTTATTTTATGTTGATGTGGGAAGGGTGCATGTTCCCAATATGAAAATATACTCAATTAAGTGAATTTGACTTGCAACATTCAACTACTCAACCTCCTTTTCCTAAGAAAGTACAAGTGGGGGGTATCTATAATGTCAAAGTTGTTGGAACATGTGTCAAGTGGAGGGTATCTATAATGTCAAAGTTGTTGGAACATGTGTCAATCCTGAACCATATTCATAAGCAATGTCACCATAAAAATAATGAGAAAAATATGAGAACATTCCATTAGAGATACTTGATAATTGATGGGGGAAAATAACAATGCTCCACTTTCACCCAACTAGCAAGCCACTATTAACCAATCCTTATTTTAGAAGTTAGTCTTCCTCCCATTGAGAGTAAGGGTATGGTAATGTAATTAAAATATACGCACAAACTAATTAACATGAAGATTGATATGTTTTTTGTCACTTCTTAAAGTAGAGGATGAAAAACACTTTTTCTTTGATTGTTTATCCTACCTAATTAGGTTTGACCTTCAAAATATTTGAAATACAAATGACATCCATAATTTATTAACCTTTAAAAATCAAAGAATTCATAAAATAGAGAATGAAAATCACTTTCTATTAAAATTCTCAACCTACATAAGCATCATGTTTGATTTTCAAAATATTTGTAAAACAAATGATATCCATAGAAAAAAATCATAGATAACTTAAAAGTTTTATTTCCAAGTTATTTGCTCACAACAACATGATAAAAAAGTAATTAATTATTATTATTATTTATCTATTTATTTTAATGTTTTGATAAATCATTGATCTTAGTGGATAGTGATTATCATCATCATAAAAAATTAAATGAAAATGTAAATATGTTCCTTGGTTACATAAATGTATTGCATAAGTTAATGTTTCATTTTTTCTTCCTTAATTTATGTTTTTGAGCTTGATTAGTTTTTTTTTTTGTTAGTGTTTTGTATTTCACTTTTTTTTGTGATTCTTAGTGTCTTATAAATTTAAGTTTTTTCTAACATTTTGAATGTTATCATATGATTTTAAAAATTGATATCATTTTTAATTTTTTTAAATAGTACCTAGGAAATACTTTAGAAAATAAAATATTTCAACAAATTAAAATACAAAAAACAAGTAAAAGATAAAAATTAAATGGAAAAAATATCAAACTGCACAATTTCTAGGATAGGTGCATGTCTTAGTTTTTTCTACCCATTTTTGGGGGATTTATCTAGTTTTTAGTTTTATTTCTAGGTTTTTAGGTTTTCACAATTATGGGTATAAAATTTGGCATTAAGCTTATCGAAGGATGCCAAGACGATATCTTTTAAAATTTGAGAATTTAATCCTAGTTCCTCATAATAACCATATTTTCAATATCTCTCGAGTAACCATTCCCTAAAAAAATGGATCGAAAGTCTTACTGTGTCTTTTTCAAATTCAAAAACCAAGATGATTTGTCCAATTAATAAAATATGATGATTAGCCCTCTTTTAGAAAAAGTGAATGACTTTGTCCTTAAATCAAAATTCAATGAATGGATTGAGGAAAATAAGAAAATGGCCAATTGATAACTAGGATTCATGAATCAACATGCTACAATTGATTACCTTGCCACCATTGGAGTTATTGCTAAGGATTATAGAGAAAAAGAAAGGAAGATCTCACTTACTATTTCTTGAATTTTTAAAATCCTTTAATACTATGCCTAGAGGCAAGCTTTGAAAATGACTAGAAGAAATGGAGATCCCTCATAAGCTTCATTGCACTATGATTATGCTCTAGAAAAATGTTATTCCTAATATGAAAATGTAATAAATTATGGACAATGGACATCAACTGTAATATCGATGTTAAGAAATGTTGTCTCCTTTCTCCCTCTCCTTTTAGCATCTATATTAATAAAATTGAGAAATGTTTAAAATATGAGGGATGCATTAGTCTTAGCATGGAAAATTTCTCATTACTCTTCTCTTGTACACTAATTATATTGTCCTTCATGCAAAAACTATTGAAGGTCTCCACAAGAAACTCAAAGTTCTCCAACAAATCTATAAAATTTATCAATTTACCATAAATATTGATAAAACCAAGATTATGATTCAGATTAAATCTAAGAAAATAATTTGTTGTCCAATTTTGTATGGTCATAACAACTTTGAAAAGGTGTATCTAGTACTTAGATATTGATTTCAATTCTCATTTGAATTGAAACCATAATGTCGAGAAGAGAACCATTAACAGTTAGATAACTTATTATGATCTTGAAAACAAATGTAGAGATGTTGAGCTCGAGGACAGGGATAAGAAAATCTTCCTTTTTAACACTTTAATTACCCTAGTATACTTTGTGACTATGAATTTTGGGCGTGTAACATCCATGAGACTTAAAATAAAATTGAGCAAATTCAAAAGTGCTTCATAACCTATCATTTTAAAATTAAATGAACACTCTTTACTCCATTCTCTTTATTAAAGCTAAATATAGTTATGTGGAGTCTAAAGCTATGATATTGGATATTTTATAAACATAAATTAATGTCTAATTGGGCAAAGTCACACTTCATTTTACTACTTTTAGTATGAGTAGTAGCCGCTACATGCTTAAAAGAGGTTGGACTGCAAAATATGAGGCTTGGCTTAACTATTGGAACATAAAATAAGTCCATCGGACTACTAATGTCAACAATATTAAAGGTAAGACTTAAAATGACAATGAAATCATTAATAAGAGGAAGTTGGAATACTACAAAGATCACATAGATCTAAATTTAGATAATCAAAACTATTTGTTAAACATTACAAGCTTCAATAACGAAATGAATATTGACAAAATCAATACTAATGCTCATGAGCCCCATAATGAATCTTCATTGGAGTAACCCACAAACACCTTAGAATGAGTGAATATAGAAAATTTATGATATAAAAGAGGTTGAGGAGAGACGCCATCTCCTTTAAACTTGTCATACCCTTTTAATAATATAAGACATAACTTTACAATTACTTTTCAAAATCTCCTCTTACAAAAATCCTAATGACCATGACACTTTCATTTCCACCATCTCTAAATATTGAAATAACATTTAGAAAAATATTTAATCTAATTTTCTTTATTTATCCCTTAGACTTTATTAATATTAAAGGATGGTAACATCATTATCATTACTTAGGAGTGCTATGATTAGGCTGTCTCAAAATAGGACTTTAGGTTTTATTTAGAAAAACATCATCATCTTTTAAAAACTTTTATAAATAATCATCATTTAATTTTTTTTATAAATTTAAGAATTTTCTATTTTTTCAAACATTATCATTATAATGAAAAAACTGAATGACTTTTCGTTGTGGATAATATTTATAATTTGTTTTAATATTTAAAAACAAATAATTACTTAATTTAAAAATACATTAAAAACCAAAATTAAAAATAAAATAAAAAATTGTCCTAAGATTATATCAGGAAACATTACGCCGATAACTGATTATGATAAAAGCTTTCTTGCTTTCTATATATAGAGTTGACGTGTGCGCAGAGGCGCCGCACTAGCAGCATCATCGGGCAGCCAGTCCATATCTATGAACAGAAGAGGAAACACGTCGTGTCCGATTATTTGTTTGGCGAACGAAATCTCTGCAAATTAAGGACACAGTCAGTGCAGTTATCAGCAAAGCTTGAAAAATTTAATTACTTTGGCGAAAAGATTTAAATACTAAGGTTCAACTATACCTACTCCCATAAAATAGGAATCAAATCCTTTATCCACTCCACATGCAGAGTCAGTTTCTTGACTGTGAATAATACTTTAATCTCGTCGCAACTTCTGGTCAAATATGGCCGATCAGTATGGTGGACATTACACTGCTCGCGTCAGATTCCCCTTGAAGCTTGTCAGCAAATACGATTCTGGCGAAATTGATCTACAGTTTTAGCAATATAGAATTTATAGTTTCTTAATTTAATATATATGCTCGTGTAAAATTCCAAATCAATAGATTGTCAACTTAGGGTTAGGGTTATTACACGATTAGACAGATTGTGACTCAGTTTTTTAACCTGCAAATCCCTGGGAGATTGAATTGTATACAGAGGACTGAGCGCTCCAATGGTCAAATCAGGGATGGGATATTGAACTGTATACAGAAGACTGAGCGCTCCAATGGTCAAATCAGGGTTCTTGCACGATTAAACAGATTGTGACTCAGTTTTTTAAGCTACAAATCCCTGGGAATCGGGATACTGAACTGTATACAGAAGACTGAGCGCTGCAATTGTCAAATCAGGGTTCTTGCACGATTACACAGATTGTGACTTCTACCAACACGGGAACATTGATGTAGCTTAATCTCTTAGTTTGATTTTTCTTAGGGCGATTTATTTAAATATACTTATTTTAATTTATTAGTCTTATTTATTTATTTATATAATATTTTCTTTTCAAATTATATGATTATGATTTCTTCAAATCAGTATACATGTTTTTTGGTTTATCATTTTTATATTTGGATATAATGGAAATGAAAGTGGAATGGTAGTTTAGTCTTGGTGAAATTATGTTTTATATGATAAATGTTTTTTTTTATCATTTTTATAGTTTGATATAATTTTTTTATATTTGGATATAATGGAAATGAAAGTGGAATAGTAGTTTAGTGTTGGTGAAATTATGTTTTAGCATTTAGGGTAGGGGATGTTAAAAAGAGGATGTGTTTGTTTTTAAGTTTCACTGTATTATAAGTTTTACAAAAAGTTTTATCCCAAGGAGTATTTGGGTTAGTTCAATGATCAATTTCACTATAAAGATCATGAGCATTGGTTTTAGTTTCATTATAGTGGTCATGTATATTCACTATTAGATTTGGGGTAAATAATTAATGTTTATAGGAAGTTGTTTTGTAATATCCTAGCTTTGACCTCTAAATTGTAATTTAATAAATCATGTATTATTTATATGATGTGGTTTATGAGATGAGAGTCAAGTCACGTGGGCTAAAGTTGTAATGAGTCATTGTTGCATTGTAAATATTTCTAGTGTGAAGTGACTAGTGAATACATAGGAGTTCCAAGGGTCGGTTGGGTTTTCAAAGTGGTGGGTATATTTTCTGTCATATGTTCATGTATACATAAAACCATGTATGAGAAGGAAAATGCTTAATAATATAATATATACCAAAATGGTTGCTTGAGAGAGCAACAAGGGGACTATGATACCATAAGAGGGGAAGAGGAAAGGGGGTTGTTAGGTGATTTGACCTTCAGAGTACTACTCATTCTTTCTCATGCTTTCTCACAAGTTGTCTCATCAGCCTTTTGACTTGTGGGTATGAACTAAGAACATGTGCCATATTTGTCATATCCTTGGGAAAAGAGACAAACATAGTTATCGACTTGATGAGAACTGTGACCTCAAAATGAGAACTCTAGCCATAAAAACTCATTTTTTGGGGGCAAACAACACCAAAATCAACTCCCAAATAAAAAAATGGTGCTACTAATAGCACCCTTACATTTTGGGCACAGGTGGGGGCACTGAAAATTACAACTTGTTTGATTGCAGATTTTTTTTTTACAATTGACTCTCGAATCAAAAAGTGATGCTTCCAATAGCACCCATTTTTTTCTCATAGTTAAAATTATGACTTGATTGAAATTGTGATATTGAAAGCTAGTATCATTGAGAATAAAAACCTTAAAATCGAATCTTGAATCAAACAATGTTGTTATTGGTTATTTTTTAGGGTTAAAACGATAATTTGTTTGAAATCATGACCTAACAACGGATAAAGTTATAGGCCTACCTTAAAAATAGGCATAGTTGAAAACAAAATCTTAAAAAAAGAAAAATAACTAGAAAATAAATGGAAATAAAAATAAAAATAGAGGAAAACAATATAAGTGAAACGCACGCACGCGCGCACACACTGCATACAGATTCTAAAGAAAAACAAAAATTAATCAATGGCTCATACATATAGTACACAAAGATTTGCGTTGGAAACCCTTAAGTGAGAAAACCAATCTTCCTTGTTGTCGCACCTTTCATCTCTTCATTGTATTAATTCTACCATTCACAATATAGTATATGCAATATTTTAGGTATTCCGCGACTACCAAAATCCTAATCCCTTAATCCTGGTTTAATTTAGAAAACCACTGAAAATAGAAAAAAAAAACGCCCAAAAACAATTTCGGGGTGATGCCCAGAGCCAAAGGCTTCACCTAAGCACGGAGACCAAGCCCAACCCCCTTGCAAACACCCGAGAAATGCCCAACCTAGGCCTACACCACTATTACTAGGAGGATCATCAAAATCCAAATCACCCCCTCACCACATGAAAATAATATAACACATACCCAACACACACACACTTATTTTAGAGAGAAAAAAAATTATATTCATAAAAATGAGTATACATATTTCTGTCTCGTTTGGGACTATATATTTTTCCAAAAAAGCACAATGACATAAATGTCTATGTCTTCATCCTATCATCCTTTACTTATTCTTCATAAAAATTTCTACATGTACTGCATAAAAAATAAGATCTTGTATGTACATATAGAAAAGAAAAAAAAAAACAATTTTGAACCTATCCATAAAAACGAAGGCACCCTCCCTCATACATTTCGTCAAAGAAAAACTACAGTAAAAAGGTTTTTTCATCACATAGACATCTATCGTAGAATTCTTGAGCTATGAGAGAACTAGAGTCCAACACTAAAGCCTCCTTAGATAGATCGTCTACTAGAGTATTGAGTTCCCTATATATGTGTGGAAACAAATACCATTCAAACTCATTCATTGAGGTTTTAATGTTGTTAAGGAGAGGATGCAATTTAACCACCTTATTTTTTATCTTGCTGTTTTCCGAGTCAATTGCAACCTTAGAGTCCCCAAACACATGTACCTTCCTCGGATTCATCAAATTAACATAAAACAATAATGTCCACATAGCCGCAAACTCTGCCTTCATGTTTGATCCAGGTGAATATTGGTGGCCACCCACCTATCCCAACTAGCTCATCTTGACCGTTTTTAGTTCAACACGTTCTTCTGTAATTATTTGCAATTGTGGGTTCTACACTTCCAGGGTTGTCTGAAGCCCTACACAGCTTCCAAGTGGATATTGGTGGCCTCCCACCTAATCCACCTAGCTTATTTTCGAATTTTTATGTTAGTACATATTTTTGTACTTCCACGGTTGTTTTGGGGCCCTAAACAATGTTTTTTTGGCTTTTCGTAGTCAAACTTTAGACGGAGTCAGAGTTTGATGGAATAATGTGTAGCTCTCAAAAATAATTTTCCAACGGGATATCACGCACCTAAAATGGAGGTTGTATGCAAAAGTTACGACCCTAGGAAGTTGAGGTACCAACTTACCCATCGAGGCCCACATAAATTTTGGCATTTCATCTCCTAGGGTTAGGTTTTGTAAGGTCTCTTCCAACATAGCCTTATAAAACATAAATTTAGATAGAGAAATGCCAATTAATCATTTTAAATAGTAAATTCTAAAATTTTACAGTCCATACTAGTCATAAATAATCGTAAACAGACTACACAACATATTACACATTTTCATACATAAATTCATATCATAACTTTCATCCTTAACAAAATTAATA
This sequence comes from Picea abies, assembly GCA_900067695.1. NCBI lineage: Eukaryota > Viridiplantae > Streptophyta > Pinopsida > Pinales > Pinaceae > Picea > Picea abies. The sequence goes on along the minus strand of CBVK0100919707.1, from coordinate 7,767 downwards.
CTAGAAAAATACCTCTTGAAGGAGGAGTGTGTCCTTTGCTTTCCTGTTGTTGTAGACTGCTTGGAACTTCCCAAAACTGAACCTTTTCCTCCCAGCCAGCTAGGAACATAACTTCTTTGGCTCCCTAGCTCCAGGATTCCGTAAGGATTCCTGGCCCCTGAGCCCAAAACTCCCAGCAATAAGTGCTCCCTTGTAACAGTCCTTCCACAAGTTTCTCCAGCCAAAACCCGTAATACTGTCTTCCAATCTCCAAAAAAATATATATATCCCTTCCAAATGCCCCAATACAGTCTCCTAATCCGAAAATAATGCTCCCCAAAAGTCCCCCTTCTCCCGAGTGTTTTCCCCCCTCATAACCTCCTTCCCCATTCACCGCATCTTCCTTTCATTAAGACTCACCCACCTTATCTCTCCATTCAATGCCAACCACCTTATCCCTCCATTCAATGCCAACCACCTTATCCCCTTCTCCTTAATGGTTCCATCCTTCGATATGTTAAGTTTTCTTTTAATAAATTAAAATTTATTAAACTTAAATACATTACCCAAATATTTAATGAGTTAATTAATTAATTAATTAATTAATTAATATACATTAAACAATTAATAATTCGGGACAATTAATTAATTAATTAATTAAACTTAATATACTTTAAACAATTATTTAACTATGACAATCAATTATTTAACTAGGGTTGTTACATACACCCACCCTTAAGGAAACTTCGTCTCAAAGTTAAAGTATTTTAAGATACAAGGGAAAGACACAGGGTTCACACATTCATATCCAATAACCAACATTATCAGTAGGTAAGCCAAGAAAACTCATACATACTGGTGTACATGTGCAAGAAATGCATGTGTAGCTAGTACATACAAGTCTCATGCATGTACTAATAACAATAACTATCATCTCTATAGTAATTTATGTATGTATCCAATCCATTCAACAAGAATATTCATTTTATAAAAGACAATAACCCAATCAAATATTTGTGAAATCCTTTAATTACAATTATCTAGCTCAACAATGTTATTTAGACAATTGTAGTTTAGTTAAGTAATTATGAATATTCATATATACACTTTTTATTTTCAGAAGGAAAGAAAAAAAAAAATTCCACCATAAGACAAATCTCCATACACTCAACTATTTCTACTCATCCTTCCTCCCTAACTTACTTCCATATTCCATTCCTATCCTTCCTTTGTTGGACTATCTTGGAGCATCAACTATATTCACCTAACTCTAAATAGAACCCGTAAGTGGAAGTGTCACTATCTTGACCAAGCTTCCCCAGCAGGCAACTGACAGTCACCATCACACGTCTAGGGGAGCGTGAGCTAACACCATCCTCCCATAAATCCAGGTTTTAGAGGATACAGGGTGGGAAATGCCTCCACCCCTCCTAACAGGACTAGGGTCCACACTCTATAATGGAATATACAGTGGCACCGTGTTGCTAGGATTTTTGTCATCGTTTATTCAGTTTTGGGCAGTTCACCTCCTGAAATCCTGCACTGGTCCACATATCATAGCAATGTATCCAAACCAATATAATTTCACATACAAGATTCATACCATATTGTTTCTCGGCCAATGGTCATGACATCCACTTTCATCATCATTATCCCTTGGCTATTTCATAGCCCAATAACCTGCAGATTAGTCTGTAACACAAACTGATACATATCTATGCATTATCATCACGTAATTGCATACAACCAAAATTTCAATTCAGTATCCGCGTACCAACAACTTTAACATCAAAGTTTTCAAGTTAGAAATAGATCTCATAATATCCCATAATTCAATTAACGACACCCATTCATAAAATTATCATTTACATAATAGATTGCATCATATCCAACATCATTCAAATAACATTTAAATCTTCATAGGATTTGCATTCACACAGTATATTGCATCATATTCTTCATCATCAATAACACTTAAACATTCATAGAATTTGCATTAACATAGTAGATCACATCATATCCATCATCATCAATAACATTTAAATATTCATAAAATTTACATTCTCACAATATATCACATCATATCCATCATTATTCAAATACGTTTAAACATTCATAAAGGTTCATACGTCATAAAAGTTCAAGTGTATCATTTAATAGTTTTACTGTGAATAGAAAATAAAGGTGTTTAGGCCTCCGGTAATCCTAGTTGTCTAAGTCAAAAGGTGGCGTTACATACTCCCAACCTTTGAGAAACATATTCTCGAGGTGGTCAAAAAAAGTGAGGGATAATCTCGTCGTAACGTCTCGGCATCCTCCCAAGTAGCAGATCTTGAACTAAACTTGTCCCACTGGACCTTAACTTGGTCTACCAGATGGTTCTTGAGCTGTCGGACTCTATGGTCCAATATGCGTAACGGTTCTACCATGAGGGTTCCCATGTCTGATACCTGCAATTCCTTCCAATTTAGTTTATGTGATTCCTCAGCAACATAATGACGTAGAACAGATACATGAAAAACGTTATGATTTTTATGCAAGTGGGGTGGTAGTACGAGACGATAGGCGACGAGTCCAATTTTCTCTTGGATTTTGAATGGTCCTATAAATCGAGGTGACAACTTTGTCCCCTTCCCGAACCGAATGGTACTCTTATTAGGCCTGATATGAATGAAAACCTGACCTCCCACTTTATAACTTCGATCAATCCAGTGTGCATCCGCATAACTTTTTTGTCTATCCTGTGCTTCCTTTAGTCTCTGCCTAATTTGAATCACCTGTTCCTCCATCTCTTAAATCAATTTTGGCTCAACTGTTACTTGGTCTTCTAATCTTTCCCAACTCAATGGCGTTACGCATGGCCTTCCGTACAAAGCTTCGTAGGGTGGCATTCCGATGGAGCTATGAAAACTGTCATTGTAGGCGAACTCTACCAAAGGTAGGTACTTCTCCCAATGGGTTTGATTATCCATGACATACATCCTAAGCATGTCTTCCATGACTTGATTTACTCTCTCAGTTTTCCCATTTGTTTTAGGATGATAAGTTGTGCTTAAGTTCAACTGAGTCCCCAATGTTGACTGCAAACTTGTCCAAAACCTAGAAGTGAATCTGGAGTCCCTATCTGAAATGATCTTCTTAGGTATCCCGTGCAAACAGATGACCTCACTCACAAACACGTGTTCCACATCATTGACATCATAAGTATCTCTAACCGAAATAAAATGAGCACTCTTGGTTAACTTATCAACTATCACAAGAATGGCATTGTGTCTATGAGACGTGAGTGGAAACCCCACAACAAAATCCATAGAAATGACTTCCCACTTGGTCATAGGAACATCATGTGGTTGTAGGAGACCTGTCGGGTGATGGTGGTCGGCTTTCACTTGCTGACACTCTAGGCACTTGGTGATGAAATGGACTACATCACGCTTCATGCCTACCCAAAAGAAGAGCCTCCTCATGTCTGCATACATTTTCTTCACGCCTAGATGCTCACAATAAAGTGCTTTATGGGCTTCCTTCAGTATGATGCTTCAAATATCCCCACTTTTGGGGATGTACATCCTTCCTTGATAACTCAATATTCTGTCTGCTTCCAGACTATATCCTTCATACTTTGGATCTAATTGCCTCCCATTTTGGAGGTTTGAGGTAACCTTTAAATACCAACTGTCTCTAAGGAGTTGCGTCAACACACGTTCCCTCAGATTGACTTTTAAGGGTACCAAGGAGAAGACACGTGGTCTCCTACTCAAGGCATCCACGACCACATTCTTTTTTCCCTTGATATATGAAATACCAAAATCATACTCACTCATGAACTCACTCCATCGCCTTCGCCTCGAATTCAGATCCCTTTGAGTGAAGAGGTGTTTTAAACTTTGATGGTCCGTTTTGAGCTCAAAGTTTCACCCTACTAGATAGTGCCTCCAAAGTTTTAGAGCTAGCATTACCGCTGCTAACTCTAAATAATGAGTAGCGTAAAGTTCCTCGTGTTTCTTCAACTTCCTTGATGCATAAGCTATCACTCCTCCATCATGCATTAGCACACCCCCCAACCCTTGTTTCGAGGCATCCGTGCATACTGTGAAGTCCTTTTCCATATCCGGCACCCATAGAATTGGTGCACTAGTTAGTAACCTTTTAAGCTCAATGAATGCACTATCACATTCTTCTGTCCATTCATACCTAACCCCCTTGCACTGCAAAGTGGTGATAGGTTTCACTATTTTAGAGAACACTTCCACAAATCTCTGATAATAACCCGCTAGCCCCATGAAGCTTCTTACCTCATGAGAATTTTTCGGCACTGGCCATTCCATAATGGCCTTTACCTTTTCTGGGTCCACAAAGATTCCTTCACTAGAAATGATATGACCTAAATAGTGAATTTCTTTTTGGAAGAAGGAACACTTCGACAACTTCCCATACAATTTGTTCTCTCTAAGGCAGGACAACACCATTCGCAAGTGTTCCTCATGCTCTCTTTCGTTTTTGGAATAGATGAGGATGTCATCTAGAAATACTTGTATAAAACGGTCTAAGTACTTCCGGAATACGCCGTTCATGAAGCTCATGAATACTGTTGGCACATTGGTTAATCCAAAAGGTACTACCACAAACTCGTAATGCCCAAACCGAGTTTGAAAGTCAATTTTAGGAATATCACCATCCTTAATCCTTAACTGGTGATACCCTAATTGCAAATCAATCTTTGAGAATATCACTGCTCCTTTCATCTGATCGAAGAGGTCATCTATTCGTGGAATTGGGTACCTATTTTTCACCGTAGCATGGTTCAAGTCCCTGTAATATATACACAGTCATAAGGAACCATCCTTCTTCTTTACAAAAATTACTGGTGCACCCCAAGGTGAGACACTAGGTCTTATTAGTCCTAAGTCGCGTAGCTCCTTGAACTGCATCTGCAACTCACAAAGTTCTGGCCTGCCATCCTATACGGAGTCTTGGAAATTGGTTTTGCACCAGGTTTTATCTCAATAGTAAAATTAAGCTCCCTCTCAAGAGGTAACCCAGGTAACTCATTTGGAAAAACATCTTTAAATTCTGACAATACTGGGTACTGATCCAAGGAGGGTCCTTTCCTTTTACTCACTACTTCCACTACATAAATTCGACAGCCTTGCCTCATGCACCGCTTAACCTGCATAGTTGAGATAAAGCGTAAAGACACCTTTCTCCGTACACCCTGGATCTCTACTGGCCTTCCTTCGTCGTCAACACAAAGCACCCTTTTTGCGAAACAATCTACCATAGCTCGATGAGATTCTAACCAATCCATTCCAATGATTAGGTCATACGCCCCGAGAGAAGTGACATATACCTTCAACCTGGTAGCACACACCCCCAAGTCTACTAGAAAATTATCAACGCTAGGTCCCATCGCTTGTTTTTCCCCCGAAGCCATCTCGACTTGTTTAAAGTCATCGTGCTCGTAGGCTGCCAACCCACTCTTTTCTAATGCAGATGGTGAAATGAAACTATCTGTAGCACCAAAATCAAATAAAATTTTAAAATTGATATGATTTAGCATACCTGACAATTCCACCACCATGGATTGATGTTCTACCTGGCGATTATTAACTGCTGCATAAATTTAGTGGCTACCACTTTCTCTTCCTATCGGGGCCTTTCCTTCTTTATGCACAAATCTTGATTGTAACTCTGGGTAGTCACGCTGGTAATGGGGTCCTCCACATCCCCAACATGTAACCTAAGACTGAACTTGCGTACTTCTCTGTGACGGTCTCTGAAATGAGTTCCTTCCACTGGAACCCCTAACCCTACTAGTTGCTCCCTGAGATGGTCGTGGACCTGCCTATGTTGTTGGTGATGAACGGGATGTTGCACTTGCTGCCATTGAAATACCTATGGCGACTGTCCTTGGTGCGACCCTAATACCATAAGGAGGTGGCCTGGAGCTCCCTCCCCTGAAGAATGTCCTAGGGGCCTTCCCCACAAATCCAGGATGATGCGGAAAGGTCGACCTCATACCTCCATTTAAGTTCATGTGTTCCTCAGCATAACATGCATTTTCGACTGCTTTAGCTACTGAAGATGGTTTCCACATTCGCACCATGTCCCTTATCTTAAGGTTTAACCCATAGACAAAGCGTTATGCCTGTCGTTGGTCATTATCCATGTATGAAACATACTTCACCAACTATATGAACCTGATCTCATATTCTTCTACGGTCCTATTTCCCTGTACTAGAGCATGAAATGCTCCCACCTATTGTTCCTCATAGTAAGCTGGTAGATATTTTCTTTGAAACCTGTCCTCAAAGATTTCCCAAGAGACGGTGTTTGGGGTAAGGTGCAACTACCTCTTCAGGTTGCCCCACCAATTTAAGGCACTATCTCTCAACTGAAAAATTGCTATCTTTGCCTTTGATGTGGATGCATAGTCTCTTAAGGCGAAACACCTTGTCATGCCTTCCAACCATGCCTCTGCATGTTCACTGGCACGATCCCCGACAAACTCTGGAAGTTTGATCTTCTGTAGTTCTCTTGTGATGTCTTCAGGTGGAGGCCCTCCCCCTGAATCCCTCGACGCTTCAGGATTACCCATTCCATATGGTGGGGGTTCCACTTCGATCCTTGTTGGCTGACGCCTCTTTAAAGTCTCATTTATGGCCTCTAAGGAGAGCAGAATGAGAGCTAATTCAGGCGATGGTGGTGGTGGCGCTGGCGGTCTCTGCGTCGATGCCCCTCTACCTTGATTTCCTCTCGTCCTAGCCATCCTGTATACTTGAATCTGCATCAACCAAAGTTCGTCAAGGTGAGTCTAGGACATTTCACATTTGCACAACTTGAACTAGAAAACAGGGTTAGGGGTAAGATTTTTTTACTTTTCTATAAACAAATGTTACTCTCTTTAGGGGAAGTGGCTAGGTTAGGGTTAAAGCGTCTGAGCTTGATGTCTTCGCCTAAGAAAACTATTGACCCTCTCGCCTGGTAGTTACGCTAGCACTGTACCACATTCGTCTATTCCTCTAACTTACCTTCCCAGTGCGCACGAAGCCCCCTCCCGCTTATCCTGGTCTAAGTCCTTAAACTTTTCCCTTAAACAATTTAATCAGTCGCTTTAACTAGTTTTAAATTAATCATGAATCATAAAATTAAATATAATTTAAATATAATTTAAACATTAATTACTAATGATTAATTAGTGATTCTATTATAATGATTAATTACTTTTAATTAATCATATTAATTATACTAATAAAACATACTCAATTACCTTGATTAATCATAATTACTTCAATTTTATTTTAAAACATATAATATTTAATTTAATGTTTTCTTATAACATAAAATATTTAATTTAATATTTAAAACATATAATATTCTTAAATAATGAAAATTTAAACTAAATATAAGCAATTAAAATTTAAAATTTAATTATATAAGAATATTTAATAAATAAAATAAAATAATAATAATATATAAAAATAAATTACACAAAATAATAAAAACAAATAATAATTAAAAATAATATATATATATATATATATTTATATATAATAAAAATAAAAATAATAAAATTAAATTAAATTAAAATAAAGCGCGGGCATGCATGAAGCCAACGTGCCTCGCCCCCATTTCCTCCCGCTCTCCTTAACCTAACCCTACACCCCACTTTCGTTCTCATGGGTGGCGCAGCGGGCTTGGTTCATGTGGGCTCCTCCCTGTGGCTTTGGCCCTATCCTGCCGGCTTGGTTCTTGTGGGATCCTCCCTGTGGATTTGGCCTTGGCCTG
>CBVK0100919706.1:0-13731 GCA_900067695.1 Picea abies | reverse complement strand
GGATATATTTGAAGTGTTCAACAAGATCAAGGAATTCAAATCCTTGATAAGATAACCCTTTTGTAAGGAAAATTAAGATACTCAGGCCAGATAATGGAGGAGAATATACCTCATAAGAGCTCGTGAAATTATGCAAATATGTTGGGATCAAGATCCCCAACAAAACGGTGTAGCTGAACGAAAGAACAGAACCATACTGGAAGCTGTGAAGACTATGATCCATGATCAAGATCTTCCTAAGTGCTTATGGGCAGAAGCAGCAATGGCAGTTGTTTATGTGCAGAACCGATTGCCCCATAGTGCACTTGGGATCAAGACACCAGAAGAGATGTTCACCGGAAAGAAGCCAGAGGTAAGCCATCTCAAAATATTTGGCTGCCCAGTGTTTATTCATATACCTAAAAAAGAGAGAAACAAGTTGGACCCTTTAGGAAAGAAGGGAGTATTTGTGGGGCCTCCAAGGCCTTCAGAATCTACATACCAGGTCACTGCCACATTGAAATCAGTAGGGACGGGACCTTTGATGAAGAAGAAACACTTAATAAATCAAGAAGATGTCATCTTGAAGAAGTATATGAAGAGGAACCTGTAAATCCCAGGATTGCAGAATCCATGAGGGAAGTTCCCAGAGCTGTAGAACCGGGAAGGGATGTCGTAACTTCTCCTGATGAGGAGACTCTTGAAGACCATGATATATCATAAGTTCAAGAACCTCCTCAGATGACCTTCTCCCATAAAAGAAAGCCTGATTGGGTAAGAGAGCTCATTCAAGATAGAGAGAAGTATGGTGTTCCAGAAGGAACCATGAGACATGTGAAAAGACCAAAGACATTCTCCAGTTACACGGCTTTGATGTGCAATCTACTAGATGAAGAACCTACCTGCTTTGAAGAAGCCATTAAAAAGAAGGAATGGGCAGATGCCATGACAGAGGAATACCAATCCATAATGAAGAATGAAGTATGGGAAATAGTTCCTAGATCGAAGAATAAAGATGGGGTATCCTAGAGATGGCTCTTCAAAATAAAACATGCTGCTAATGGAAGTATTGAGAAATATAAAGCAAGATTTGTTGCTCGTGGCTTTTCCCAGAAAGAAGGCATTGACTATGAAGAGACATTCGCTCCTGTGGCCAGATACACTTCGATCAGGACCATCATAGCTCTTGCAGCTAAGATGAAATGGAAGCTTCACCAGATGGACGTGAAGACAGCTTTCCTGAATGGTGTTATCAAAGAGGAAGTGTATATAGAGCAACCCGAAGGATTTGAGGTTGAAGATAGGAAGTCTCATGTATGCAGATTGAAGAAAGCCTTATACGGATTGAAGCAATCTCCTAGAGCTTGGTATGGCCATATAGATAGTTTCTTGATGAGCTTAGTGTTATCACTGAAATTTCGTCAGCACAGAGTTACAAGAACTCAACATTGTCAAACAATGATGAAGTCATTCATGGACCTGAATTAATACCACAACATTAAAAAAAGGTCAAAAACTATACAAAGTAGTGAAAAATTGAAGAGCGCTTTGCATACATTGGGCGCGTGTGCATGCGCGGAACAGGAACGTAGAAATCACGCACAGGTGCACGATGTACGACTGTTAGCGCAAAAAGTCGCGCACCTGCTAAACGACGCATTTATTGAAGTGGTCGGCCTCCCAACCACTTATGGTTCAGCTCCCAAGCCGATTTGACCCTCAAATCTGGGCTGGATCCGAATGGTGGGCTGGTCAAAGACCTAATAATGCCCTAAATGGCCTCTTTTCACACTACAAAGCAGTTAAACAATAACCCAAAGCAATGCTATAAAAAGCCATGAATGCACCTCATTTTCTCAAGGAATTCAAAGTAATGTTATGCTGCCTATATTGTTTTAAGGACTCCATCCTTGATAAGAGCATTTTGGCACCATTACATTGGACAATCCACCTCACCATTGAGTGGATTTGTAAAGAGTTCTTTCATCACCATTTTCCATTTTCTTTGTTGTAAGAAGAGCTAGCTAGTGAGGGTCCAAGTGCCTTCCCTTGGAGGAAGAAGGGACTCATAGTCCCCTTTCTTCTTGGTGCTTTGTTTTCATCAATAGATCAGCCTCAAACATTGGTGACATGGGTCTTTTGGTTCTTTTTGTACTATGTCCCTATGCTCATGAATTTTATTTTTATTGCATCTATTAGTTCAATTCTTAATTATAGTTTTTGTTTTCTTTCCCTAACTCTTTTCTCTATAGTTGTCCTGCTTAGCAGACCCAACTGAGCTTGCAAGCACCTCTGATTTTCTCACCAAGGTGACGAAAGAGGCGCAACAGATTGACGACTCCACTGGGGAAAGGTATCAATTTCCTACCTCATTTGGGTTTATTTTGCTCTTCTTTTAGTTTGTTTAACTTGTAGGTGCACTAACCGGCCTAAGCCGACCTGCCAACCAACCAATTCCAAGTTGAATTGAGAGAAATCCATTCGGATTTTTTGTTCTCGGCCGTGCACCACATATGCATGGGTTTTTCAGCCCACAGACGTGCATCGTGCGCCCATGCACTTGACTCACGATTCTGTTCTGCGCATGTGCACTTTTTAACTTGTCTCTACTCACGCACATGCGCTTTGTGCGCCTCTGTCTTCACTAGGACCCGTGCATCCATGCAAAAGTTCACATTGTAAAGTTGTTGAGATGTGGGGAAGGCAATTTGTCTTCTTAAAAATGATGTTAAGCATGTTTTAAAGCAGCACCACACTTAGTCCCCTCATCATATAAAGGGGTTAGTCAAAAAACACATAGGCACTTAGGAGGATAAAATCAATTTCCCTTATTTGCTTTTTGCCTCATGGATGGCTTGTTTTGACTCACAAGATAAGTTGGAAATCATTTTTAATCACATTTAACTTACATTGGGACTAGACATTGAGTAACAATCGCTTAGTATTCTCTTCTCTCGCGCCTCCAAGCGATCTTGAGAATCAGAAAAAGATTGTGAAACAATTTCATCTCCTTTAAAAGAACATTAAAACCTTTTAGGAGAGGACAACAACCCTTCTTGGGACTCCTCTTAGTTTGCTTTTTTCAAACACATCTTAATATTGTAATGGGCCCATACATGTCCACATGCTACAAAGATAGGATAGTGATTGAATTTTTACTTTCTTAGATCAAAACACTAGGGAAGTTTAAAGGTTTTGTAACGGGCCCACGCATGCCCACATGTTCAATCTAGGATAGTTTCAAAGATTTTCTTAGATTACATCACAATAGGGAGTTAAAAGGATAGTAACGGACCCACATGTCCACATGCTAGCTTCCTAGAGACTTTTTGAATTACGCAAGGTTGTACCAAAGACACTTAGTTAATTAGGTAATCAGACTCTTGTAAGGACCAAGAGAAGTCCACATGCAACAAGGTGACATCTAATTCACTAAAAATTGGCACACTTTCACTCACACACAAAAGTCACTTATTACTCACATAACTTCTTCTTGAAACATGGAGGTCAAAGTAAGTTTCCTCCCAAGGGATTCTGAAAACACCCCACCCTTTTCTTGACGAAACTATCCACTCTCATTTTTAATCAACGAGATTGGTTTTCACCCCCAACCTCCCCAAACAACTACATCTAAAAATCTTTCTAAAAACTCATTAAGTTTTCCTCCACAGGAGGAGCCAAAATAATTTTTTTTAGTCTAGGTAGGATTTCGGGGATAGGCATCCAAATAAATCCCCGTTATCTGGTTCTCACATTATCAAACATAGAGGTTGCCAAATAGGGAACTGAAAATCCTCCAAGTCAAGTGTTCCAATAACCATAAGGCAGGGAGATACCCGTGAAGGGTCGAAGGCCGAGGTCCGGTTGTTCTGTGTGTCTCCCTTTGAGGCACCCACCTCTTGGACGGGATCCAGCCCATGACCCATTTCTTAGGCCAAAAATCTAAATGCCGCACTTTGACCGAGGTACCTAGTGACCAACTTTAGGACATCTACCCAGGTGGCAATTGTGGGCTACAATTGCACCTTGATTGGATTTTGTGTGGCTATTGGGAAATATTGCCAGCTCTTTCGGGATATGCCCCCTTTACCCCTCATTATAACCAATTATTTCATCCTTCACTAGTTTCTCTTCCAGTGACTTCATACCCCACTGTTGAGTACTATTGGAAGGTCCAGTGCTATTTGAGAGGCAGGGCGTTACGTCTTCTAGGACACGAGCATTTACTTTCTTTTGATTCCCCCATGCAAACAAAACCCACTTACCCACATATATGCTTCTTTCTCATTTTATGTATGATGCACATCTGATTACAGTTTGATTTGGATATATATATTGTGTAAACATTCAACGCAAAGGATCTTGTTTCTATATTACTCTCACCACTTTTTGCACACATTCACACAGCTAGTCTGACATCATAGGGGAACCACAGAACCCCCGTCATTCTCGACGCTTGCTAAACCTCCCTCCTATCTTAGGGGGAGTGTCTGGCCGTGCCCGCTCATCGACACCTCATTCACACACTCCTGTGAGTGCTACAGTTTTAGGATCAACTTTTCTTGGTTTTACATTACTTGGGTCAACTTCCCAAGGTCATCCATTCACTCACTCTCCTTTACACGGAAGCGGGGGACCTACTTCCTCTCAAGGAGGGAGCACCAACCCACCTAGCCCCCCTCAAGGGTCAGGTTCACAACACAGTATGGCCGGAGCTAATCCTCCCCCCCACTACAGATGCCATATTTGGCCTCTCTCAACATATCGGATCTCACCAAACTTACGAATGATCCTATATTGCATGATCCCACATGGCCTGCAATGCCCACCAAACTACCTTTAGACATACCAAAGTTTGAAGGAAAGGCAGGCGACGACCCTGCTAACCATGTCATGACCTTTCATATATGGTGCTCCTCCAATAACATTATGGATGATTCCATCAGACTGCGATTATTTCAACGAACACTCACTGGCCCATCGGCTAAATGGTATGTCGAAGAAAAATCAGGGTCCCACGCAACTTTTGAGTCATTGGCCAAAGCATTCTTGACCTTCTTCCAATTACCTATCCACCACGACAATGGTCTAGAACTACTTTCTAATTTCAAAAAAACCTCAGCCACACACATCGCTGACCATATTCTAATGGTCTAGAACTACTTTCTAATTTCAAACAATGTCTCGACTGGTTTCTTAGATCACTTGTCTCTCTCCTCGGTAAGGATGTAGCTTCCACCTTCCCTCAATCTGAAGAGGAAGCCATCAGCAAGGCCCAACAGTATGAGCTCATCTATGCACAGTCAAGGTACTTATACACTGTACATCCTGATCTTCCCAAACCTGTACCATTTTGCCAAGACAAACCTGGGATGTCCCACTCAGCCGACGGACTGATCGGTGCCACCACACACCACGGTCCACAACCCCAACCACCACCGATGTATGGCACACCTCAATACCCGCCGGCATATGGTGGCACTTCTTATTACCCCCCACCACCTTATCAACAGCCATATCCTGTTGCTATACCCCCACCCATCAGTGGACCACCGCTGAAACCCCCCCTACATCCACCTATTCCAACAACCAGTGGCACTCCCTCAACCTCAGATTATAGTACTAGCGAAAGCACTATGCCTTCCTATGTACCTTATGGATCGATACCACCACAGAATCCATACTTCCCATTTCCTGGTCCTCCATAACCCATGGCTCCTCCACATCCTCATGCGGGGGTGAATTTTGTTCAACCCTCTACTGCTCAACAATACCAAAATTTTGAACAGTTGAACACAGCCAATCCAACCCATCCATCGAATAATGCCAAGAAGAAAGGACGGAACATGAATAACAACAACCCAGGTCAAGGCGGGAATCAACCCCCACAGCACCAACCCACTGGGGGAAACCCAAACCAAGGGACCAAAACCCCCAAGTGGGCAATAATAATAATAAACACCAAGGGAGAAATAATGTTAAAACCATCTTCCCTTGTGCCCTTTGTGGTGAGTTCAGCCATTACACTCATCATTGCCCCTAGATTGCGAATTTCAAATGGTTGAAAGACTCTGGTAGTCTTCCCCATTCTCCTGCACAACCTGCCCCTTAGCAGGCACCACAACAATACGCCCAACAACCCCCTCTCGCCGTGCTGCAAAATCCTATTCCACATCAAGGTGTGATAAACACCCAACATGACACACAACATCCCCCACCTCAGGTGGGACAATACCTCAACCCCAACAATCCAGCAGAGCGTACAATTCTCCTCACCAGTGAGGAAGAAATCCTTCTGCAAACGCGTAATCGTCAGTGTCATGCACCCACTGAGTCTACTCCCACCCCCCCAGAGACAAATCCTACACCGACGGGACCCCCATTGGTGATCCCTCGCCTTTCCGCCGAACCACTGCTTCGCATCCCTCACATCGTTACATATTCATAAAACAACAATAGATACATATTCATTCTTATTTTAAAATTTGAAAGTCAAAACATTACAATTATAACTCATAAAAAAATTGCAAAATTGTGCATCATTTTCAAGGGTATCTTAAAACTAATAAAAAATATCATAGATACCCCAAATTCATCATTCTCAATAGACACATTATCATCTTCTTGGTCATCATTCTGTGTTTCTATTGTGTCATTTTGCTCTTCCATTGGGTCTTTGATATCTGCAAGTTCTAAAAAGTGATCATTTCCAATCAATCCTCCTAATGGTACTCGAGGTTCCTTTGACATTTTTTCCACCTTTGATTCATTTAAAATATCCTTTCCTCAACCCAACTTCTTGCATTTCATCTAGAAGAGTTGGAATAACATTAATTCTTTGCTGAATAAAACCACATTGTAGTGGGTCACTTTTGATGGCTATGCATTTTCTTCCTTTCTATAAGCAACATGCTATTGTTGTACCTAATCTCCAAATACAAAATAAATAATTAAGTTAAATAATGTAAAAAAGACGTAAATTAAAAATAATAAAGATTGAAGTATGATTTCATAAAGGTTGGATCATAATTCTTACCTGAACCCGAGAACAAATCCAAAACCCAATTTCCTTCATTTGAAAATGTATTTATAAGATAATTGATTAATGCTTGTGGTTTTTGATAAATGTTAACCATTTATTCTTTCAAATCCTTTTCCTCATATGTTATATTTCTAACCACAACATTGTAAACCAATAAACTACTAGGTTTCCCTCCATCCTTTACATTGACAATAATAGAATTATAAGAAGCATCTTTTGTCCAGGTTGCAAGATGTATACTCTCAATATCACATGTAAATGGTTCTCTACTGGAGCTCTGAATATTAGGCTTGCTCATGCAACATAAATAAGTGTAAATTCAATTAACTTGTGAATTAATAAAATTGATTTCTAATCTTAATCGTTAAACATACACTTTCAATATCTTACCAATTAAGCCTCATCCTTGTCTTTTTTTTTTTCCCTTGAAGCTTGACTGTACTAATCCTTGTTGTGTTTGAATGAAAAACCAGAAATCTCCAAAACGGTGATGCTGTTACTTCCATAAATCCCATGACCACTTTATTGAAATCTTGGTAAGTACAAGACTCAGTATCATATCCAATGTTTTGGATATTATAACCATGAGGGATATCCACAATAACTAGGGAGTATTATTTTTTAGGAACAATATTTGTAATTTGTTCACAATCACCTAATATCAATTTATATTGAACAATGTTGAGCCCATTCTAAATGTAGTGATCAAGGGTGTCATCAAGTTCAACAGTTCGAACACGTCTCCTTCTTTCTCTTTCAAACTTGACTTTTTGAATAAAACTTTTGAAGGTTTCAGGTACTCCATCTACATTATTTTTTGGCATATTTAATGAAACAAACAAACATATAGTTATATATCTTGAACTAATAAAATAGAAATAAATTAACCTACAAATGAATAATATGAATGTAATAAATCAACATACCTTTTTGAATGCAACAAAAAGTTGTTCCAATACTGTTGTAGAGCTTGAATTTGGATAGTTGAGTTTAACATCATCCCAACTCTCTTCATTCAGTATCTTAACCATTTCCTCTTATATTCTCATATACACCTTGTGACTAAATAAAAAAAAATGAATAATGTTATAATGATATAAATAATAAAATACTTAGAACATTGATATATTAAACTGAAAAAAAACAATTTTCTTGTCCTAACATAAATAAAAATAACTCAACAAACTTACTTTTTAAATTCATCACACATTTTTTCCATTGACAATTCACTCGAACTTACACGTGATAATATAACTATGATAAGTTTCTCATCCTTCACTCCTTGTATCATTCTCCAAGGTGTTATAGTCATATCTTCTGGCAGATTCTTGATTTCAAGACCTGTCTTACTTGTCTTACTTGTGCTACATATTAAAGGTTTATCCTTCTTAACTCTCTGCTTTTTTATACCAATATTTCCCCATAGGCTGAAGATCTCATCTATCAAATCCCATACCTATACGATTCTAAATCCCAATTGAAAATAACTATCCAAATCTCTGAATACATCACTTCCTTTACTATTTTTTTCTTTTGCATTTTCATTATCAATTGGGAAGCCTATTTCCATACAACATTGCTTCTCAAACTTCACATCAACATTTGATCTCTTCCCATGAAATATTTAAGAAAAATCATTATAGATAAATCTCACCCTTTGAATGAAATTCATGGACATCTTGTACTCATTATCTGTATTATAATCCCATGTCAATAAATTTGCTTCTGAAGATGTTAAACCAACATAAATTATGCATTTTATTGTCTCAAAAATAGGGTTATTAGTATATTAGTGCATCAATTCTCTTTTAGCCTATGCATAATGATTTCTTCCAATCACATAATATTTGTAGTCAAAACATTTTCATCTATCAAATTCATCATTTCTAGGAAGTTCCATTGGGTCAACAAGGACTAGGTAGTCAACCACATGTGCATATGGATTGTTCCTAATCAATTCTTTCAAATTGTGAATATGCAAATGATGTGGTTTTCTAATTTGATATTTTTATTTCTCTTCTATGAGTTTATAAAACTGCTTCACATTCAACTGAAATGTATGGCCATCATCAACTAAGTTCGCCATTCTCAATCTATTTCGAATGACATTTTGTGTTGTTTTCATAATACCATCCCCTAGATCAACACCTAGTGTTATTATTTCTCTGCCACCTTTAGGACTTTCATTATAATATTCAGAGCTAACGATGACTTCTTCATCATCAACAACATTTTCTTTCTTCCTCTTATGATTTAAATGAGTTTTATCTAAATCAACGATTTCTTCATAATCAATAGGAATGGAATCATCCTCGACCATCGCTCTTTTGCATTTTTCTTGTTTATTCTTCTTGTGAGGAGTGATAACCTAATTGGGACTAATCTCAACAAAATCTTTATTTGGAGTTTCTTCATCTTCAAATGTAAACTTTTTAAGATTTCTAGAAAGAGGAATTCTCTTTCTTCTTTCATGTTATTGTCTGTCTACTCTTGCAGCTTCAACCTATGTTACTTTTTGTTTCTTTTTCCTTCCTTCTTGTGCCTTATCGATATGAAAGGCATTGATGAATTACATGACATTTTTATCTGTAGAGTAAATCCCCACTAACACATGTGAAATTCATTCAACATAATCTCATGAAAATAAAATAAAACATTTCCGTGTTAAATAAAATTAAAAAATTAACATGATACTTAAAAATAATACATGATACAAAAATAAAAATAAGCAAACTTACATTGCCTTTCTCAATGTCTTCAACGATAGATGCACATAATTCTGTAAAAATCCTTGTTATAATTTCTCAATTTCAAACAATATCTAATCTTGGTATAAGTCCTCGCTTGTTTCACGAGTGCATAAACAATATCTGTGTCTAACACCAAACATATATCTCGTAGCAAACCAAGTAGATGATAATTTCCTTGCACATGTTCAAACTCGAAACAATACAAATATAGGTTTTCTCCATTGTTTCCTTGTTTGTCTTTAACAAACCAAGAATGTTCCAATTTGTTTTCACCTTTCATAGATTTCCACTCTCTAATATTCTTCATTTACCTTGACAACTCAGGTGTTGGACCTTGAACAAATGTGCTATCAATTTGTTGCGTAACATTCATGGAGGTCCCAGTTGCAATTTTGGATGCCATTATTACACGTCGTGATCCAAATACATTCAGATATATTTTCTTTCCTACCATTTTTCCTATATGAAAAAATAAAAAAATAAATTAGGTCTCGGAAATGTTTACATTATAATAAATTAAAAAAAAAACATACACCATAAAAATTAAACTTAATTTTTTTTTATCCATGGGGTTACTGGGGCAATGCCTGGACAAAATCTTAGCCTATGGGGGTTGGGGTGATGCCCAACATCGCCCCAACCCCCCATGGTGAATCCATGGGCTCCCCTCGCAACCAAGTCACGATCCAATCCACTGACCGTGACTTGGTCGTGGGGGGCATGGACCTCATGACCAAGCCTTGGACCCAGCCCCCATCGCGATCAAGTCATGTTCACATGGGTGATGCTAAAATTGTGACTGTGACTTGGTCACGGTGGGGGTTGGGGTGATGCTTGACATCACCCTAGCCCCTGCGACCAAGACGTGACCATGACTTGGTCGTAATGGGGGTTGGGGTGATGCCAACCATCGTCCTGAGCACCCCCATAGGCCAATTCATTGTCCCGCATGAAGGGACATCCTGCCCACTAATCACCATGGGCCAAAACTATAAAATTTTTATTAAAAACAATCAAAACTGTAAATTTTTTATAAAAAGTATACCATTTTTTTTTTTTTCCTTTTTTTTTTCAAAAAATCCTTAGAATTTTGTTAAAATTTCTTTGAAAAAGGTCTAAATTTTTTCAAAAAGTTGTAATTTCTTTAGAAAAACTTAAAAAACATCTAAAAAAATTTATGATCTTATAAATTCTAGATTATCTTTGAATGTCTTCTCGATGTTTCTCCCTTGTAGATTGCTCCAAACTATGTAACAAATGTTGCCCAATATTTAACACAATGTAAAAAGATAAAACAATAATGTGTATATATAACAAAGATGATATAAATTACTGTTAAGTGTAACGAATGTGGGATAAATAAAAAAGAAGAAGACTATGTACATTTATACCTAATATTATATGGATCATCGCTAAGTTTAATGAATGTGGGATAAACAAACAAACATGAAAATATTGTAATTAACAAATTAATAGAGTACAAATTATTTTTAATTTTGAAGGGAAAATAATAGAGGAAAAAATTGGGGGGGAAATTTTGGAGGAAAAGATTTGAGGGGGAAATTTTAGAGGGAAAAGTTTATTTTGCAAGTTCTAAGATTGTCATTGGGAGGGTGAGCATTTCTATCATTCTGTGTTCTTAGTGAGAAGTGATGGCTTCGTCAGATAAAAAATATTTTATTTATGAGACATCAACAAATTGTTCACATACCTCTTCTTTTGGGACTAGCAAATACAATAAGAATACTTGTAATGTAAATGAGGTGTCATATTTTTCATCTAGTCAAAAGTTTGATCATAGTGCAAGCAATGTTATTCAACATGTTCATTAGGAAAGTCCTAAATTAGAGGACTTTGAAGGAACCAATGATAAAGAGAAGGAATATGATGGTGACCAATCTGTTTAGCAGTTTAATAATATTGAAAATAATCAAAATTTTGGTCAAAGTGGAGACTTTGATCACAATTTAATTGATTGGGATGATAATTCCCCCCAAAGTGAGGATTTTCAAGGTACTGAATGAATATTTTCCTCCAAGTGAGGATTTCCAAGGCACTAATGATGATGATGAATAATTTCCCTCAAGTGGGGATTTTAAAAGTAGCGAATATGATTACACCAATGGTGGACACTCTTTCCCGAGTGGGGAATTTAAAGGTAACAATGTTGGTGATGACGATTTTCCTCAAAGTGAGGATTTTCAAGGTACTAATAAGGATGATAAATATTTTCCTCCAAGTGAGGATTTTCAAGGCATTAATGAGGATGATGAAGAATTTCCCTCAAGTGGGAATTTTAAAAGTAGTGAAGATGATTATGCCAATTGCGGACACTTTTTCCCTAGTGAAGAATTTAACGGAAACAATGTTGATGATGATGATTTTCCTCCAAGTGAGGATTTTCAAGCTACTGATGAGGATGTTGAATATTTTCCTCCAAGTGAGGATTTTGAAGGCACTAACAATGATGATGAAGAATTTCCCTCAAGTGGGGATTTTAAAAGTAGTGAAGATGATTATGCCAATGGTGGACACTCTTTCTTGAGTGGGGAATTTAAAGGAAACAATGATGATGATGATGATTTTTCTCAAAATGAGGATTTTCAAGGTACCGATGAATATTTTCCTCCAAGTGAAGATTTTCAAGGCACTAAGGAGAATGATGAAGAAAGTTTCTTCAAGTGGGGATTTTAAAAGCAGTGAAAATGATTATGCCAATGGTGGAAGATCTTCCCTGAGTGGGGAATTTAAAGGTAACAATGTTGAAGATGATTTTCCTCCAAGTGAGGATTTTCAAGGTATTGATGATGATTATGGGAATTTTCCTCGAAGTGAGGACTTTCAAGGAACTAATGAGGATGTTGAAGAATTTCCATTAAGTGGGGATTTTAAAAGTAGTGAAGATGATTATGTTGATGGTGGACAATTTTTTCTAGGTGGGCAATTTAAAGGCACCAATGGTGATGGTTATGTTTTTCCTCCAAGCGAAGATTTTAGAGGCGCCGATGATGATGAATACATTCTTGTTAGAGAAGAGTTTAGTGGCATTGATTGTCTTAAGGGTGATGATGATTTTCCTTCAAGTGAATATTTTCATGGAAGATCCAATGACATTGGTGAGGATTGTAATAATTTTTCTAGTGAGTTTGATATTCCTCTTATCAACGAATTATCAATGAAGATGATGATGGACCTACAGATGAAGATAATGTTTTCAATCATTCAACTGCAACAAATCAAGGTGATTGACATTCTCTTGTTCAGTCTCCTAACAATGTTTTGCTTGATATTCCTTCTAGTGATGAGGAAATTCCTTCTAGTGAGGATGATGAAATAGTGGAGACATTGCAAAGAAAATTCGTGTCTAGGACCATGAATATACATTTTTATATCAATCCAAATCATTCTAGTTATACAAGGTCTAGGAAAGAATTTTTCACTAAATCAATTTCCATAAGTGATTTGATTTCAAGTGAATGTTGTCAAAAGAATTGTTTGAAAAGAATGGACTACATGTATGCCTTAAATAAAAGGAAGATATATTTGTCAATGAATAAGAGAATGCAAAATTCATATTTAATAGGGTGCATGATATCCACCAAGATAAGATATGATTATTGCATTGAGAATATTTTATTTTGCAGAAAGGCTTTCAAAACAATTCACTCAATTGGTAATCTTCATATATCAAGAATCCAAACAAGGTTGGAAAATCATCCCTCATTTTACTCAAAGGTACATCATGGACGAGAGAGTGACATATTAACAAACGCGACATTGTCATTGATGCGTGACTTCTTTTACAAACATGGAGAGTGTATGCCAGATAGAGACACAATACATATTCCAGATAATTTATCAAGGGGGGAAATCTACAACTTTTAAAAAGAATATGTTGAAGGTGTTGAAGGAAATGGTAATTTTATTACATATGCATATTTTACAAGAATATGGAAGAAA
>CBVK0100919703.1:0-15130 GCA_900067695.1 Picea abies | reverse complement strand
GAGCCAGAGGATTCCTGCAAGGAGTGCAGTCGAATCGTCCGCAAGGAGTGCATTGACAGAAGAGTTCAATTAGAAATAGCTTCTGTTCTCATTCACCCAGAAGGTACAGTTAGGTATAGAAGCCCTGCAAGGAGTGCGCAAGCCAGTCTAAGCGTCAGAGTTGCGATTCTGAGCGAAGCATCGAAGGAATGCTGCTGCAGGTGTGCGTAGAGTCAGGAGAAGCTGAAAACTTGAAGTGTTTGCAGAGTTTCCGCAAGGAGTGCGATCAAAAGGGCTCTCATTCGAAGATGCTAAGAAGTTGAAAGAAGCTCAGGAGGAGTAGAGCCTTCAAATCTGTTGAAGGACCGCATAGGAGGTTTAGCATCAAGAAAATCCTCAAGGAGGAAGAAGCGACGGTCAAGATCTTGTGGAGGGAACTCGTGGAAATCCCACCAGCCATCAGATCCGACAGATTAGTAAGGAGGTCACGGCCACATCAGAGTCCAATCTTGAAAGGCTGGTGGACCGTTGAATCAACAGTTGAAATCCCGTCAACCATCAGATCAGGCAGGAGTTGCACCAGGGTTAAGCCCTAGGGAGCAGAGGAGAGGTCCCAGAGGAGTCATCAGGATATTGAAGTCATCGGGAACTATGGGAGTGAATAAATCACAGTCTCAGGAATCACGATCCGTGATATCCCGATAATCCCAGAACCATCCATCGGTGGTACATGTGTCAGGAGATCCTGAGGAGTCGGAGTTCAAAGCATCGGAGATTTTGAAGGTTAGAAACTCTTGTAAACTGAAATCGTTAAACGTGATATCCCGACGGAGGATTTGTGTGGGCCACGACAGGAATTAGTGGAGGACAGGTGTCGCCCAATCAGGGATCGGGAAAAGGAAAGTCCCGAGTCCATTGATATTAGGATTCGCGATCCCGTGAATTTTGAAATCCCAATCGAGGTGACAAGGAGTTGAAGAGATAGCTCGCACATGCATCGATATATCGGCATATCGAGATTTAGGGATCAACGAGGTAAGTGTTTTCGACATCATAGGTGCTGAAATCCCGACGGGAGGATTCCCGATAGGAACAGGAGAGCACTTGCAATTACCCATTGGGGTCTCGGGGTATTGTGATGAACAAGGTGCGCAACCACGGGACTCGCGAAACTGCGAAGTTTGATTCCCCAATTTGAGTAGGGGGATCATTAAGGAGAATTTTGTGGGTGCGAAAATATCTCGATAAGGGGATTAGAAGGACTTTTAAGTTCTTTGGGCCAAGGGGAGAGAGAGGATCCTGTGTGTGCGCGTGGACCTTCTGACCTATGGGTGGGGAAGGGGTCACGTTACAGTCAAGTGGTATCAGAGCCCATAATATCTCTTTGCTTTCTGTAGCAAATAAGAAGAAGTAAATTCGCCATGCCGCCAAGAAGAGAAAGACAGTCACCTGACCCAGAGGATAGGGAGTTGCGAAGAAGAGGCAGGCCAATAGTAAATCCAGAAATGGAGAGACAGATGAGAGATCTCCGAGAAAGGCTCGAAGACATGGAGACAATGCAAAGATGCACAGCTAGTGCAGGGTATTTGAGTGATTCCGAGAGTGAGATAGAAGTTGAATGAGAGGAGGAAGTTGTATCTGAGGATGCAACGAATGAACGATTAATCAAAGCTATTGCCAGGATGGGTGCAAAAGCGAAGATGGACATTCCTATCTATGAGGGGAATCTGGATGCAGAGGAGCTACTAGATTGGATTAGAGCTCTAGATACCTACTTCGATTATGAAGATATCGAAGAGGACAAGAAGGTCAGACATGTTGTCACACACTTGAAAGGACATGCAACCTTATGGTGGGACGAGTTACAAGCAGACAGACACTGCAAAGGCAAGCAGAATATCAAGAGCTGGGATCGAATGATCGCGAAGATGAAAGCGAAGTTCATTCCAAGAGACTATCAAATCAATCCGTTCAGGAGAATGCAGAACCTGAAACAGAAGCTGATGACAGTGAAATAATACACTGAGAAATTCTATCGACTGAACATCAGGGCAGGTCATCGAGAGAGCGATGATGAGAAAGTTTCTAGATATCTGAATGGTCTGAGATATGACATTCAGGATGAATTGAGCATGGTTACCATCAGGATGGTGGAGGATGCTTATCATATGGATCTAAAAGCAGAGGAGAAGCTAAGCCGTAAGCAAGGTCAGTGAGGCCGAGGCAGAAGCCAGCCTAGAGTCAAGTTGGTTGCCCAGGAAAGAACTCAGAAGCCCAAGGAGGAATGGAAGAAACCTCAGGGAAAAGTTGAGAGAGATGGGACCTCACAGAGAGGGCCATATCTTGAACAGAGAGGGAAACATAATGAGCAGAGGGGAGATTATGCTGACGCAAAGATGTTTCCTCATACCAGAGGTAGAGGAAGAGGAAGAGGAGGAGTAATCACATGTTTCACATGTGGGAAGAATGGGCACAAGTCTTACGAGTGTCCAGAGAAAAAGAAGGACATTGGAGAAGCTCACATCACCGAAGCGCAGAGGCGAGATGTTGAGGCAGAAGACGTTGAAGGTGGAAGATCGCTTATGATGCGTAAAGTTATTTTGACACCTGAGAAAGAGGTGGAGAGTTCAATTCAAAATACCAGACTGTTCAGAATAGCTTGCAAGACCAAGGACAGGGTGTGCAATGTCATTGTGGACAGTGGTAGCACGGATAATCTCGTTTCAACCGAGATTGTAGAGAAGCTGGAGCTGGAGACGACTGATCATCCAAACCCATACAGAGTTTCGTGGCTACAGAAAGGACACTAGGTAACTGTTACTAAACAATGCTTGGTTGAATTCAAGATAGGTGGATATAATGATAAAATCTTGTGTGATGTTATTCCCATGGATGTATATCATCTATTGTTGGGTAGACCATGGCAATATGATAGAAATGTGATTCATGATGGGAGAATGAACACATATACTCTAGAGAAGAATGGGAGAACCCATATATTGCTTCTGATAAAGGATAAGGAGGTGAAACCGGAAGTAAGCAATACAGTACTTCTCATGAGTGGGAAGGAGCTTCTTACGGAGGTAAAGAAGAAAGAAGATCCACAATTCTTTGTGGTCAGAAAGCCGAAGATTGTTCTGACTAGCACAAGAGTGGATGATTTGCTAGATGAGATTCAGGAACTACTAGAAGAGTTCACTGACATCGTGGTGGACAAATTACCTCATTCATTTCCATCGATGAGGAGTGTGAGTCATCATATAGACCTCATACCAGGAGCTAGTTTTCCGAACAAAGTTGTGTACAGATTGACGCCGCAAGAAAATGAAGAGGTCAAGAAACAGGTCCAAGAGTTATTGGACAAAGGATTGGTTAGGGAAAGTCTGAGTCCATGTGTTGTTCCGACAATACTCAGTCCAAAGAAAGACAGAGGCTGGAGGATGTGTACTAATTCAAGAGCGATCAATAAGATAACCATCAGGTACAGATTTCCATTGCCGAGGATGGATGATCTGATGGATTTCCTGAGTGGGGCAAAGTGTTTTTCAAAGATTGATTTGAAAAGTGGATATCACCAAATTCGCATGAGAGAAGGCGATGAGTGGAAGACAGCCTTCAAAACCAATGAAGGACTATATGAATGGATAGTCATGTCGTTTGGCTTGATGAATGCACCGAGTACCTTTATGAGGTTGATGAATGAAGTCCTGAGGGAATTCATTGGGAAGTTCGTCATTGTATATTTGGACAACATACTGATTTATAGTAAATCAGAGGCTGGACATCTGAAGCATTTGGCTATAGTGATGAGGAAGCTACAGCAGGAGAAACTGTTGATAAATATGAAGAAGTTCTCATTCATGAAGACATAACTCATTTACTTGGGATTTTTCATATCGGCAAATGAGTTGAGGATGGATCCAAGTAAGGTGGAAGTGATCAAGAACTATCCATCACCGAGGAATGTATTTTAAGTGAGGATTTTTCATGGTTTGGCTAGTTTCTACTGGAAGTTCATCAGGAATTTCAGTGGAATTAGCGCAAAAATGATGGATACAGTGAAGAAGAGGCATAAGTCTTTTCACTGGACTAATGAGGCCGAGAAGAGCTTCAATTTGTTGAAGCAGAAGATCATGGAACAACCAGTGTTGGTGTTGCCGGATTTTCAGAAAACATTTAAGGTGAAATGTGACGCAAATGGGTTTTCCATAGGAGCGGTCCTGAGTTAGGAAGACAGGCCGATTGCATATTTCAGCGAGAAGCTCGATGAGGTGAAACTAAAATACTCCATGTATGATAAATAATTTTATGCTATCATATAGGCACTGAAGAAGTGGAGGCATTACTTGATCCCGAGAGAATTTATATTGTACAATGATAATCATGCATTGCAGTTTGTGACTCAACAGGAGAAGTTGAATCAGAAACATGCAAAATGGGTAGAATATATGCAGAATTTCACTTTTGTGATTAAGCATATTTTGGGTACTGCTAACAAAGTGGTTGATGCTTTGAGTAGGAAGTGTTTGTTGTTGCAAGAGTTCCGAGTCAAAACATTGGGTTTTGATGATCTCAGAGACATGTACGCATGAGATGCTGATTTTGGAGAGGCATATGAAGCAACTGAGAATCCAATTCTTAGAGATAGAAGCCCTTGGATAGGCGATATGATCCAGGAAGGGTTGTTGTTCAGAGGCAATCAACTGTGCATTTTGAAATTCTCCATGAGGGAGAACCTGTTAAAAGAGAAGAACAGTGGTGGATTAGCAGGACATTTTGGCCATGATAAGACATTTACAAAATTGAGCGAGTCATATTTTTGGCCAGGAATGCGAGAAAATGTCAAGAGATTTGTTGATAGATGTAGAATTTGCCAGCATTCGAAGGGGAGAAAGAAGAATGCAGGTTTTTATCAGCCATTGCCCATACCAGAGAGGCCATGGGAAGCGATTAGCATGGATTTTGTATTGGGGTTTCCAAGGACACAAAGAGGTGTTGAATCAATCTTTGTGGTAGTGGATAGGTTTTCTAAAATGGCACACTTCATTCCATGCCAAAAGACTAGCGACGCAACGCACATCGCAGATTTGTTCTTCAAGGAGGTCGTTCGACTTCATTGATTGCCGAAAAGCATAGTTTCGGACAGAGACACGAAATTCATAGGACATTTTTGGAGGACCTTATGGAAGAAGATGGGAACTAAATTGGCGTTTAGTTTTTCTTATCATCCTCAGACAGATGGACAAACGGAAGTGGTCAACAGGAGTCTGGGAGACTTACTGAGAAGCCTGGTGACAGAGCACCACAACAGTTGGGACCACATATTGCCACAAGCAGAGTTCGCGTATAATGACTCAGTGAATAGGAGTACAGGCCGAAGTCCATTTCAGGTTGTTTATGGGATACAACCGAGAGGATTTGCTGAATTAAGGGATTCAGAACAGACTACGACTAGCAACGCTAGTGCCGAGGAATTTGCTGAGGCAATGAAGGAACTTCACGACCAAATGAAGCAGCGACTGATAGATTCAAGTCAAGAGTATAAGTGCAGAGCAAATCAGCATCGGAGACAACTTCAGTTTGAAGTTGGCGATCTAGTTCTGGCACACTTAAGGAAAGAAAGGTTCCCGAGAGGAACATACAACAAGTTAAAAATGAAAAAAATCGGACCATGCAAGGTCTTGAGAAAATTCAGAGAGAATTCTTATGAGATCGAACTACCGGATGGCATCGAAATATCTCTGGTATTCAATATCACAGATTTATACCCATACAGGGCTGGAGAAGCAGAAACTGGAACTGAAAAGCCAGTGATCCAGTGGATGAAACAATTGCCAGTTGCAGAAAAGCCGCAAATGGAGTGCATATTGGACAAGAGAGTGGGTAAGAAGACCAGGAGGAAAGAATACTATGAGTATCTAGTCAAATGGAAGGGCCACCCAGTGGAAGATGCCAGCTGGGAGACTGAAGCGGAAATACAAAAGCATGGACAGACCGTGCAGGAGCTCATGGATAGGAGCCCATGAAAGTTTTCAAGCCGAGGAGTATGATGCAGGAGCGTCACTAGCACATCAAGCGAGCTAGCATGGGAGCGGAAGACAGCTGGACAAGCCAGCACAAATTTTGAAAGGAATGCTTTGGGATTGTTGCACAGATCTTAAATGAGTCATTTAAGAAGGGGCGTCTTTGTATATTGTATTGGACCTTAAGCGGATAGCTCTCGTCCTTAGGTAGATATTCGACATTTAATATAGTTAATGCTGGTAGATAGGAATTTAATTTTAGATTTGATAGTTTTAGAGTCCAAGAGGGAAAATAGATATAGACACCATCATTGTATCATTGTAACAATTAGCCTGAACAATAATTCTGGATGAAGCGCAGAAGAGCATACAGATAACTGTGTGAATAACACCCATGTATAGGCATTTGAATTAATAGAAGAAAGATTTGATTCAAATCCATGGTTTTGTGTTGTTTCTCTGTGTATTGATGTTATGCTCAATTGATGTTTGTTTCCAGTCATACATTTGCTTTGATATGCTGTGTATGTGATTTCATGGTTGAGTGGAAGTCTGATAAGAAGAGTGAATGAGTTTCAATTGTTTCTCTAACTGAGCCAGAGGATTCCTGCAAGGAGTGCAGTCGAATCGTCCGCAAGGAGTGCGTTGATAGAAGAGTTCAATTAGAGATAGCTTCTGTTCTCATTCACCCAGAAGGTGTAGTTAGGCACAAAAGCCCTGCAAGGAGTTCGCAGGCCAGTCTAAGCCTCAGAGTTGCGATTCTGAGCGAAGCATCGAAGGACTGTTGCTGCAGGTGTGCGCAGAGTCAGGAGAAGATGAACACTTGAAGCGTTTGCAGAGTTTCCGTAAGGAGTGCGAGCAAAAGGGCTCTCATTCGAAGAGGTTAAGAAGCTGAAAGAAGCTCAGGAGGAGTAGAGGCTTCAAATCTGTTGAAGGACCGCATAGGAGGTTTAGCATCAAGAAAATCCTCAAGGAGGAAGAAGTGACGGTCAAGATATTGTGGAGGGAACTCATGGAAATCCCACCAGCTGTCAGATCCGACAGATTAGTAAGGAGGTCACAGCCACATCAGAGTCCAAGCTCGAAAGGATAGTGGACCATTGAATCAGTAGTTGAAATCCTGTCAAATGTCAGATCAGGTAGGAGTTGCACCGAGGTTAAGCCCTAGGGAGCAGAGGAGAGGTCCCGGAGGAGTCATCGGGATATTGAAGTCATCGGGAACTCTGGGAGTGAAGAAATCACAGTCTCAGGAATCACGATCCCCGATATCCCGATAAGCCCAGAACCGTCCATCGGTGGTACATGTGTCAGGAGATCCTGAGGAGTCAGAGTTCGGAGCATCGGAGATTTCGAAGGTGAGAAACTCTTGCAAACTGAAATCATGAAACGCGATATCCTGATGGAGGAGTTGTGTGGGCCACGACAGGAATTAGTGGAGGACAGGTGTCGCCCAATCGGGGATCGGGAAAAGGAAAGTCCCGAGTCCATTGATATTAGGATTTGCGATCCCGTGAATTCTGAAATTCTGATCGAGGTGACAAGGAGTTGAAGAGATAGCTCGCACGTGCATCGGTATATCGGCATATCAAGATTCGGGGATCAGCGAGGTAAGTGTTTTCGACATCATAGGTGATGAAATACTGATGGGAGGATTCCCGATAGGAACAGGAGAGCACTTGCAATTACCAATCAGGTTTTGGGGTATTGTGAAGCACGAGGTGCGCGACCACAAGACTCGCGAAACTACGAAGTCCGATTCCCCGATTTGAGCAATGGGATCGTTAAGGAGAATTCTGTGGGTGAAGAAATATCCCGATAAGGGGATTAGAAGGACTTTTAAGTTCTTCGGGCCAAGGGGAGAGAGAGGATCATGTGTGTGCACGTGGACCTTCCGACCTGCGGGTGGGGAAGGGGCCCCGTTGCGATCATAATAGGCATGGAAGACAACATTGGATTGCCAGTGCTTGTTCATGTCATTGGAGTACCACAGCGTACAGAACTTCGTGGCTAGTGGTTCGAAGGGTTCGATATCCAGGAAAGTGGCACCTTCTAGTAGCTCCCAGGTGATGAAAGCGATCAGTATGAGAAGCCAGCTAAAGTGGAACTCATACCCTTGGTCTTGCGCTTCTCTATAATCAAGCTCCAGTTGGTTTACAAGGTACTGCACCCAGTTCATCTATAGTCCCTACGTGCACTTTCCTATGAGGTCAACTATGAATCCAGTCACTTGGGTTGGTCTTTTCTTGCGAAATAGCTTGCCCGCGATCAACTGAAAAGCAAGGCGCATTGTACCACTTTGGATAGAGGCTACCTTGTAGCCTCACGTGCCCTTCTTGACATCGCCATAAGTTTCTTTAATCCTCTGTGCTAATGCTTGATCTAAGGTCTTTCCAGGGTAAAACTCCTATGGGTCAGGGCCTTGCATACTTAGACCTATGATCTAATTGATCAAGGTCGGATCTATAGTTATGCGATAGTTCAACCATAAGTAACCTCCATGGTAGCAGGATAACAACAATTTCATGCATGCATTTACTTCCTGGTGTTGGCCGAAGTGCAGGATCTTCATCACATTAAGTAGTGTGGACTGTTATCACTCAATTTGTAGTCTAGGTTAGGTAGCTTAAAAGTAAAGGTTAAACTGGCATAACAGGAGCTTCCCCACCCACTGTCACCTTGATGGGGGGCTCTTTCTATTTAGGGTGGCTAATCCCAAGGGAGATGTCCCTAGTAATCTAGGGTATTGAAAGGAAAAGGATCAAGGGATTAAGGTTCAAAGGTCAAAAGTAGGTTTTCCCTTCACAGATTACTGCCAAGAAGATAGTCAAAATGAAGGTATTCCACATAATAGGCACCTTTTTGTGAGACAAGACAACAATAAAACTAAAATGTGAAACAATGGTTAGTACTTCATAAATCAATGACTATCAACATTTAGTGAGCATAAATAGCAGTAATTATTGACGAAATCAATGATTGCAATAAAGGCTATGGCTTATAATATTACTTCTTCAATAAATACAAAATGATATAGCATCAATATAGATAATCAACCCTGGATTTAACCCAATGCTTTAGATATCATTAAATGCTCACAAAGACTTGTTGCGTCACTATACTAAGGGTGACGTCAGCTTAGTTCTAGGGTTAGTTTAATACGCAATGAGGTGGACGTTTTGTAAAATAAGCCAATGAAATTTATCTACACATCAAAGTCTATCACTTGATGACCTAGCCGCAACTTTTACACCAAACAAGAGTTCAAAAAAGGGCATGACGTCATCATCAAAATTAGGATAACATGGACTGCATGAAGTTCTGGGTCCATGGCTGCGGGATAATATTCAAATTCTTTCCTTTGGTCCTGGTCAAGTACTTATGCAGGGAAAGCATGCTGTAAGCTTTCAAGTCTCCAAGGTTGAAGTCACTAAATTTCAGTGTTGTGAACTTATCCTGGTTGACACAAACTGCACGCACCCCTTTCGGAAGGTACACAATGATCGCAACATATTCAAAATCTCAGGGTACACTTTCATGGTTGATGGCACCGCTCATAGGGGGTAGATAGGTAGGTAGAATGCTTGGAATCAGCTTGGCATTGGCGGGGTCATCTTTGTGGTTAGTACGTTTCTCATTGGATGACCAGAATAGACCAACGCGAGCAATGGATGGAGAGGTTGTCAGTCCTCTCATGGATGATGCTTGTACTCCCATGGATAACCCTCGCTCCGATATGACTCTCTCAGTTCTTAAGTTAATCAAAATTTCTTTGACTATTTTCTCTGCAATGCGGAGCTCATCCGACATATAGGATTGGGGTCAATTAGATCGGGTGTGAATTGAATTCAGAGACTACAATGAAGGATATGGGAACAAGGCGATGATCATAGTGAAAAATAATCTTAGGCTTTGGGCTCAAATTCACAGTTAGCAAAAGTATTATCGGTGCATGGTGCGACAAACTAAATAAGAAACTTAGCAACAATCTTCTTGC
Organism: Picea abies; assembly: GCA_900067695.1. Taxonomy (NCBI): domain Eukaryota; kingdom Viridiplantae; phylum Streptophyta; class Pinopsida; order Pinales; family Pinaceae; genus Picea; species Picea abies. The sequence goes on along the minus strand of CBVK0100919703.1, from coordinate 5,134 downwards.
AATGAGTATGCAGCATCATTAACTCATGTTCTTTCTATTATGGCGCAGTCTAATGGTCCAGTGGCCAACCATCAATGCTTTCCAACCTATTCAAAGTGGCAATCGAATGGTTATATCGTCTTCCAATGGCTATATTTCTTCGCCTCGACGAAGTGGCCTATGTCACTGGTCTGATATCTCAGTGAAGTTCAAATTATGCAATTTTTCCTTCTACGAGGCTCCCTCTGGAATCTTCTGTAGCCTGTCGATCTTATCTCTCTTTTTACTTATCTTCATAGCCTTCTTTCCAATGAGCTTCGTCTCGGTTATTCTCTTCCCATTCTGATTCTTATTTTCCTTGGACATAGTCACTTTGCGCTGCTGAGGCTCTCTCTTAAGACTCAGGGGTAATACTGTAAATTCTAACCTTGGACAATGTCTACTATAAACAGATATTCAGAAAAGAACAAAAAATATAATGGAAAATACAAACATTACACAAAGATTTTTCCCCTGGAAACCCAAACCGAGAAAACCAACATATATTATATTCATTCATTGTGTTACATTGTTTACAATACAATATACATATAGGAGCCAGTGGCATCCAAAACCCTAACCCAATGACCTAGATTATTCTAAAACCCTAATTCCTTAACTGGAAATAGAAAACCATTGGCAAAAACCATGTGCCGAAAAAACAACCTAAATACATGACACGTTTCCCGAGGTAGAATTTTTTTTTGTTAGTGTCACATTTCCTGTGACACTACTACTCGTGCAAATAATATAACACATACCCAATATTCTCCCACTTGTTATTTTCTTTGCATATAGGGGGTTACAGGGTTACATAGTGAAAAATCTAGGGCAACAATGCCCATGGATCCTCTACACCAAGAGAACTTCTCAGTGCTCACATATTTTGTTAATGAGTCTGCAACATTATTCAAAGTGTCCACCTTCATCAACGATACTTTCTTTTCTTCAATCATGTCTCTCACAAAGTGATATTGAACATCAATGTGCTTTGTCTTTGAATGATTAGCAAGGTTCTTCGCTAGAAAAATTGCACTCTGACTGTCACACTCTATCCTTACAGCTTGTTGTACCAACCCAATACCTGAACACAATATTTGTAACCATACTGCTTCCTTACTTGCATGAGTCGATGCCATGTATTCATATTCTGTAGTTGAAAGTGCCACTATAGCCTGTCTTTTTCTCATCTAACTTATTGCTCCTCCAAACAATTTAAACACATACCCACTTGTAGATTTCCTACGATCCAAATCTCTAGCCCAGTCTGCATCCACAAAGCCATGTATATCGACCACTCTGTCCAATCCTAGTCTTCCTTCGTAGCACAATCCATAGCTAGCAGTTTCACGCAAATACCTGAAAACCCTTTTTACTGTTGTCCAATGCTCCTTCCCTAGTTTTGACATATACCTACTCAAAACTCCCACTGCTTGTGCAATGTACGGTCTAGTACAGACCATTGCATACATCAAACTGCCAACTGCACTTGCATATGGAACATGAGACATGTCCTCCTCTTCTTCATGTGTCTTGGGACACCGATCCGCAGATAACTTTACACCAACATGAATAGGAACCTTGACCAGTTTACATTCTTTCATATTAACCCCCTGCAATATTTTCTCGACATATTTTCTCTGGTTTAACTAGAGTTTTATGTTTTTTCAATCTCTTTTAATTTCCATGCCCAAAATGAAATTTGAAGCACCAAGATCCTTCATGTCAAATTTAGAGGACAATTGAGTTTTCACATCTTGGATAATCTCCTTATTAACAAGAAGGTCTTTAGTACTAACACCTACCTAATTAACTTATTTTAAATGAGTACACCCTTTGTTTCTTGACTTAAACCTTTTAAAACCTATTAACCCCTTTGACTCAACACTATACCTAATACAAACCTTTTGGTTTCTACGTATAATTTTTCTACGAGTAGTATGATATAAAACCTATAAACTCTTTAATAGTATTATTGCCCCCCCTTTCATTAACAATAGCATATTTTATTTAACACCCTCTTTCTTCTAAACAGTCCTTATACCCATTATCTCACTTTAATAACATTACCTTTGATAAATTAAACTAACCCTTCTTCTCTTTTAGTTCTAAATGTCAATTTTAACCTTTTTAATTTTTATTATTATTCTCCCTCAAGACTAGGTTTTTCATTAATTTAACCGACTTATAATTAATATTAATTTCACTATAACCTATGGTCTTCTAAAGAGTCCTTATACCCAATAATCCCCTTGACTTGACTCACTTTAGTAACCTTACTAGTATTATGGTTGAAATGACGTAGTAATACCTTTGATCAATTAAACTAATTCTAATTTAGTCAACCCTTTCTTTGCCTTAATAACTTGAACCTAATTTTAGCCTTTTATTAAGCTTATTCTAAATATCAATAAATTAAACCTAAATTAGTCTAAAACCTAGTGTACCTCTTTAGTTTAACCTTTTTAACTTTTATTAATATTCTCCCTCAAAACTAGGGTTTCTTCATTATTTTAACCAACTTAGAATTAATTTTCTTTACTAAAACCTATGGTCAACTTTTCAGTCAACCTTATTTTAGCCTTTTTAACATTAAATAATAAGTTTAACATTAATAATTTTGAACCTAATTCTAAGAACCTCACTTAATTATTAATAATTTAAACCTAAAACTAAGCTTATTATTAAACCAACTTAAAGACTAATATTTCCCTCAAACCTAGGTGTCAACTCTTTGACAAAGACTAACATTTACGAACTCCCTCAATTCTAGGGTTTCTTCACTTTTTAACCTTAATCTAGCCCTTAATCAACTTAATAATTATTATTAATTCTACCATAACCTCTGGTCAACCCTAATTTTCTCCTAAAACTAGGGTTTCACTCAGCCAAGCGTTTCTCCTTCACCCGCCGCATCACTATTTAATAAAGGCTCTTCTCTTACTACTTTTCCCAGACTTTTTTGTCCTGATGATGGATCCTGCTATGGATCCGAAACGTCGACGACAAGATGTCATCAACACTGTGGATTTTCCGACTAATTCTGAACTTAATCTCCTTGTTGTTTCCTATCAATAACATGTCATCCACATACAAGACCAAATAAATCAAATGATCACCAATTAATTTAGAATACACACATTTATCCTCTTTGCTTCTTGTGAAGACAATTCCTAGCATATAAGTATCAAATTTTTGATACCACATCCTTGGTGATTGTTTTATTGTTTTAAACCATACAGGGACTTTTTCAGCTTGCATACCATCTCCTTCTTTCCTTTCACAGCATAACCTTCTAGTTTCTTCATAAATATTTCTTCTTATAGATCCCCATGCAGGAATGTTGTCTTCACATCCATCTATTTTACTTCAAAATCAAATGCAGTAGCAACAGATAACAAAAATCTTATAGAGGTTAACTTGGCAATAGGAGAAAAAATCTCACCAAAATCAATTCCCTCAACCTGGGAATAAACCTTTGCTACTAACCGAGATTTGTATTTCTCCACTTTTCCTTCTGCATTCAACTTCTTTTTAAATACCCATTTGTTGCCAATGGGATTTCTTCCAGTTGGAAACTCCACTAGATCTAGAGCCTCATTCTTATCCAAAGATGCCATTTCTTCTTCCATGGCCCTTTTCCTGAGATTTCCATCCTCTGAATCCAGTGCCTCCCTGATAGTTCTAGGATCATCATCAGTAATAGACAAAGCAAAATTTGAACGAAAATTAGATGGACTATACCTTTTCAGTAGCCTTCTTTCTCGATCCGATCTCCTCAATACTGGAGTATGAGGATCTTCTTCTTCTGATTCATGTTCTTTTGTAGAGTCTGCTTCATCATCCTTTAAATCAAACTCTATCTTATCTGGTTCTTCCTTACTTGGTAGGACTTTTTGTTTAACACCATCCTTCATTTCTATAAATACCACATCTCGGCTATACACTACCTTCTTAGTTTCTTGGTTCCAAAGCTTATAACCTTTAATACCATCTTTATATCCAATAAAGATACATTTTTTAGCCTTCTTATCTAGCTTACTCTTGTTTTTCTTTGGAACATGAACATATGCATCGCAACCAAATACCTTAAGATGTGTGAGAGAAGGTTCCTTACCAATCCATACCTCTTGTGGAGTCTTGTCACCCAACACTGATGAGGGTGATCTGTTGACCAGATAACATGTAGTACCCACTACCTCTGCCCAGAATTCTTGCCCTAACCTGACACCACTGAACATGCACCTTGCTTTTTCCATCAGTGTCTTGTTCATCCTTTATACAACTCCATTCTGTTGAGGTGTATATGGAGTAGTCTTTTTCCTTGCTATGCTGCTCTTCTTACAGAATTCTTCAAATTCATTCCCATAGAACTCTCCACCATTATCTGTTCTCAGCACCTTAATTCTTTTCTCTATTTGATTCTCAACAAGAGCCTTAAACTCTTTAAACCTATCAAAGACTTTAGATTTATTCCTAAGGAAATATATCCAATTTTTCCTCAAGAAGTCATATATAAATGAGACATAGTACACAGATTTTCCCAATGATGGGACCGACACAGGTACAAAAACATCACTGTGAACTAGTTGTAAAATTCCTTCTTCCCTCGTTGCACTAGAGGGGAATCTTACCCGATTCTGCTTCCCATATAGACAATGTTCACAAAAATCAAAATCCAAAGAGCAGTTAGACATACCTTCAACCATACCTTTACCGTGTAGTAGTCAAAGACCCTTCTCTCCGATATGCCCTAGTCTTTGATGCCACAACATAACCTTTTCTCCAGAGACTCTAGGAGTTCTTTCTTCTTCAACTCCAATATTAGGAACAATGGAGCTATTACACCCATCACTAATAGTTCTTCCTATCATCTTATATAGAGTTCCAAACTGAACTCCCTTCATCATCACCATTTCTCATCGAACCATCCTGCAAGTTCCCTTTTCAAAAATTGTTTTTACCCCTGCATCTTCCATTTTGCTTACAGAAATCAAATTTCTGGCCATGCCTGGGATGTGTAGAACACGAGACAGTGTTCTAATCCTTCCATATATGAGTCTCAACTTGACTCTTCCTCTTCCTATGATTCTAGTTGTCGAATCATTACCTAAGA
>CBVK0100919702.1:0-26059 GCA_900067695.1 Picea abies | reverse complement strand
CCATACGTATGCCCCTTCCGTAGGCACGGGTAAGTCGGGGGGATTTGAACTTGGAACCTCATCGTACATAACACGCTATATCACGACACTTGCCAATTGAGCTGCCCCTCGGGGGCTGACCACCATTAATATATTAATACATAATTAATGTATTAATTAATTATGACATTAATATTATATTAGTGTATATAAATTAATGAGATATAGTAATGTAATGTATTACATTAATGTAATAGATAATAATAATGTATAAATGTAATCTATAAGTTAAAGTATTACGTTACATTAATGCATAATGTAGTTCACTGATACATTAATAGTGTAATGTGTTAATTAATTAATGAATGAATGTATACATTATTAATTAATAAGTTGCTGAAATATTAATAGATCGTTGAATTAATACATTAATAATGTAATGTATTAATTAATTTATATATTAATGTATAATGTAAGGTATATTAATTAATTTATACATTAATACATTAATTAATTCATAAATTAAATATAATACTAATAATTTATTTATTAATATTATTAATACACTAAGATATTAATATTTATATTTATATCAAAACACAAATATTGATATTAAAACATTAATATTACATAATTAATACATTAGTAATACATTAATAAAATATTAATACATTAATAATGTAAAGTATTAATTAATTTATACATTAATACATTAATTAGTTTATACATTAAATACATTATAAATTAAATATAATGGATTTATTATACTTAATATTGTTAAGTAACATTAGGTATTAAATAATTTATACATTAATTAGTTTATACATTAAATACATTATTTATACAGTAAAATATTTATATTTATATTTATAACAAAACACAAATATTGATATTAAAAAAATATTTTTAAAGAATTCATACATTAAAAAGGTATCAGTAATTTAGTAATTAATTATTAAAGTATTAATGCCTTAATAAATACATTATTGAAGTAATAATACATTAATATATTAGCAATACATTATTAGAGTATTAATAGATTAATACATTAATTTACAATGACCATGCTTCAGTATGGTTTTCCATGATCATGGCTAACTTTGGTAGAACTTTGTTGACTTTGGGAAGGAAAGGTTCACTATGGTTGACATGGTTAGTTATGGTTGACCATGACCATGGTTCACTTCCATAGACCTTCACCGTGGTTAACCTCTATAGACCTTCACTATGGTTGATGTTTACTCTGGATGAACTTCATTATGGTTGAACTTGGTCGACCATGACCATGGTAGACTCTGGCTAACTATGATTGACAATGATTGACCATATTTGACAGTGGTTGTCCATCAAGGACCATGGTTAGTCATGACCATAGTTGACCAAGACTACAGATGACATTCAGATAGTCAAATTTGGAAGTGTTTGTCACATTATGACGACATGATATTCATGTAACATTGCGACAATGAAGCTATGTTGATGACATTATGATAACAGGGCTATGTTTGTCAGATTGCGACAACAAGATATTTTCATCACAATATGATGACATGATATTTGCATGACATTGAAATGACAGGGCTATGTTCATCACATTCTGTCGACAGTATATTATTTGTCACATATTGATGACGATGGGGATATTGGGACGAGGGTTTAGGTTCATCAAATTGAAATGACAGGTCATTTAAGTTAAAAATGGAAATGTGATGAACATAAATATTGTATGTTCATCGTATGTCGAATGGTCATGTGATGAAAATAATACATTAATTTACAATGATCATGCTTGACTATGGTTGCCAATGATCATGGCTAACTTTGGTATAAATTTGTTGATTTTGGGAAGGAACGGTTCACTATGGTTGACATGGTTAATTATGGTTGACCATGGCCATGGTTAACTTCCATAGACCTTCACCATGGTTAACTTTCCTAGACCTTCACTATGGTTGACGTTCACTATGGATGACCTTCACTATGGTTGACCTTGGTTGACCATGACCATGGTTGACTGTGGATGACTATGGTTGACAATGGTTAATGATGTTTGACAGTTGTTATCCATAGGAGACCACGACTCGCCATGGCCATAGTTGACCAAGACTATGTATGACATTCTTTTAGTGAAATTTGGAAGTGTTTGTCACGTTATGATGACATGATATTCATGTAACATTGCGACGATGAAGTTATGTTGATGAAATTGTGATGGTGAGGCAATGTTCGTCATATTGTGACAATATGGTTATTTTAGTGACATTGCAAGGGAGGGGATAAGTTCATCAGATTGTGAAGATATTTGCATCACAATATGATGACAGGATATTTGCGACACATTGCAATGATGGGGCTATGTGATGTAGGAGCATCTCAAGCGAGCCAGCGTGGAGATAAAGGACAACTAGAAAAGCACCCAACGCAAATTTTTAAATATCTTGAATCATTAATGAAGCCATCATGTGGAGGCACACTTGTAATATTCTAAACGAACCTTGAGTGATCCGCTCTCGTCCTTAGTAGGTAGAAGGCATTTATGGTAGTTAATGAAAGTAGATAGAATTTAATTCTAGATTAGATAGTTTAGAATGGGAGAGGGAAACAGGATATAGACACCCTCATTGTGTATTGTAACATAGAATAGAATAGAACAGATAGAATGAGATTATGCCAATTGAGAGCATAGAGCATAGAAGAGAAGAAGCAGAGAGCTGTGTAGCCGAATTCCATGTACAGAAGTTCTGGATTAATACAAGAAGGCTTTGATTCAAACTCATGGTGTTCAAATATTCTCTGTGTATGCATTTTGAATGTTATGCTCATGAATGTTTTACTCTTTCTATCATGCAATTGCTTTTATGCTATGTATGAATGATTTCTTTTTAAATGTTTGAAATCTGAGAGAGAGAGAGTAAGGGAAATGAGTTTCAATTGTTTCTCTATCTGAGCAAGAGTTCCTGCAAGAAGTGCAGTCGAATTGTCTGCAAAGAGTGCATTGAAAAAGGGTTCAGAGGTTTTTCTTTGAAAGCTCAGGATAGATAGCTTTTGTTCTCATTCTCTCAGAAGTGTATTTGGGCACAGGAGCCATGCAAGGTGTACACAGGCCGAGTCGAGGTTCAGGTTTGGTAACTTGAATGATTTGTTGAGAGACTGTTGCTGCAAGAGTGCGCAGAGTCAAAGGGAGTTCAACACTTGAATGTGTTTGAAGGTCTGCCACAAAGAGTGTGAGTAGGAGTTTTTTGAAAGACTTGAAGTCTTGGGAAGCTCAGAAGGATATGAACCTTTGAAGGGGTCGAAGGAAGGAAAGAGGCCAAGTACTTAAAATTTTGAAAGAAGGCGTAGTGACGTCGACTGCAGGAGGACAAGTTCTACAGAGAGAGAGAGAGATACTTTGTTTAGTTCTTGCAGAAGTTCTCAAGGGAAGAACGGAACGTTAGAATTATCTGTGGAGAATTCGTGAAGTCCTACGAGCCGTTAGATCTCACGTAGGAGTAGGGGAGTTACGGAAAGTATTCCCAAGGATTTAAGCTCAGGAGAGGTAGAACCGTAGACTCAATTCAATAAGAGCCATGGGATTTACTCGTGGATTTCTATTTCGGGGTCTCATTGATTGAAGTCCCGAAATTTGTGCAACAGGACTCACGAAATCAAGAACTGCGAAGTCCGAAGAGCGAAAGGATTATGTGGGCCACAAAATCAGCACGGTGGACAGGTGGTGCACTATCAACACGGGAGTCAAACTCCGTTGACTATTTTGGGGTTTCGTGGGGTGAAGTCCTGAATTCTTTGCATTAGGATTCGTGAAATCACAAAGTCCGAAATCTTGACGGAATGAGGGGTTGTTGAAAAGTCAAATATTGCGAGTGCATCAGAGTTTCAGTAAATCAAGTTTCAGGGATTGAGGGGACGAGTTGATTGACATCGCAACCGCCGAAATTGCGACAAGAAGAAATCTTAAATTAGCAAGGAAAAGTTCAAGCATTGACTGTTTTTGGGTTTCGGGGATTTGAGAGACAAGACGCTTGACCACCAGATTCACGGAGGTGCGAAGTCCGATCTCCCGACGTATAAGGGGGGAATTTCTCAAAGTTAATTGTGGGTGCCTATTTCCCGAAAGGGAAATAGAGAAGCCATTTCTGAAATCTCTTCAGGACAATGTAGGAAGAAAGATCCAGTGTACGTGACCTTCCGACCTGCGGGTTGAGGAGGGGTTGCATCAGGTTTGGTATTAGAGCACAGAAAGGTTATTTGCTTTATGCAACAAGGAAAAAGAGAATTCACCATGCCGCCGAGGAGAAGGGACAGGAAAACACCCGATCCACCAGAGGAGAGGGAAATATCGATAAGAAGGGGTAGGCAGATGCCTGATCTAGCCATGGAAAAAGAAATGTGTGATTTACGTGCAAGACTTGAAGACATGGAGATAGCACAGAGATGTACAGTCGTCACTGGGGATATTAGTGATTCCGAAAGTGAAATTGAGGCTGAAGAAGAAGAAGAAGTTGCAACCGAAGATGCAACAAACGAACGCTTGATTAGGGCTATTGCAAGAATGGGTGCAAGAGAGAAAATGGACATTCCAGTTTACAAGGGAAATATGGATGTAGAGGAGCTTCTAGAATGGATTAGAGCTCTGGACACATATTTTGACTATGAAGATGTCGAAGAGGACAAGAAGGTCAAACATGTTGTCACAAGATTGAAGGGACATGCAACATTGTGGTGGGATGAACTACAAGATGACAGATGCTGCAAAGGAAAGCAGAAGATCAAGAATTGGGACAGAATGATCGCAAAGATGAAGGCGAAATTCATCCCCATAGATTACAAAATTACTCTGTTTCGAAGAATGCAAAACTTGAGACAGAAGCTGATGACAGTGAAAGAATATACTGAATAATTCTATAGGCTAAACATCAGGGCAGGTCATCCGGAGAGAGATGATGAAAAGGTTTCCAGATATATGAATGGCCTGAGATACGACATTCAAGACGAGATGAGCATGGAAACCATTCGAACGGTGGAAGATTCTTATCAAATGGCTCTAAAAGCTGACCGAAAATTGGGTCAAAGAGGCCAAGGCAGAAGTCAGCCTAAGGGCAAATCAGTTGCCCAGGATAAGAATCTGAAACCCAAGGAGGACTGGAAGAAACCTCAGACTCAAACTGAGAGAGGTGGAATCTCACATCAAGGGAAATATGTTGAACAGAGAGGGCAGCATACTGAACGGAGAGGGGATTATGCTGATAATAATATTTTTCTTTGTACTAGAGGTAGAGGTAGAGGAAGAGGTGGAGTAATAACATGCTTCACATGTGGAAAGAATGGGCACAAGTCTTACGAGTGTCCAGAAAAAAAGAAATAAGGTGGAGAGACTCACATCGCCGAAGCACGGAGGCAGAATATTGAGGCAGAAGATGCTGAAGGTGGAAGATCACTGATGATGCAAAAATCTCTTTTGACACCAGAAAAGGAGGTGGAGAGTTCAGTCAGAAGAAACAGACTTTTCTGGACTACTTGCAAGACAAAGGACATGGTATGCAAGGTCATTGTGGATAGTGGTAGCATAGATAATCTCGTTTCTACAGAGATGGTAGAACAGCTGGAGCTGGAGATGATTGATCATCCAAGCCCATACAGAGTTTCGTGGCTACAAAAAGGACATTAGGTAACTGTCACTAAACAGTGTTTAGTTGAATTTAAGATAGGAGGATATAATGATAAGATACTTTGTGATGTCATTCCCCTGGATGTTTGTCATCTATTGTTGGGTAGACCATGGCAATATGATAGGAATGTGATTCATGATGGGAGAATGAACACATACACCCTAGAGAAGAATGGGAGAACTCACATGTTGCTTCCAATCAAGAATAAGGAGGTGAAACCGGAAGTAAGTAACGCTATACTTCTCATGAGTGGGAAGGAACTTCTTACAGAGGTTAAGAAGAAAGAGGAACCACAATTCATTGTGGTCAGGAAGCCTAGAATTGTTTTGACCAGCACAAGAGTGGATGATTTACCAGAAGAGGTTCAGGAACTACTAGAAGAGTTCAGTGACATAGTAGTGGATGAACTACCTCATTCATTACCACCGATTAGAAGTGTGAGTCATCATATTGATCTCATAACAGGAGCCAGTTTGCCAAACAAAGTCGCGTACATATTGACGCTGCAAGAGAATGAAGAGGTCAAAAGACAAGTCCAAGATTTGTTGGACAAAGGATTGGTTGGCAGAGTATCTGAAACATTTGGCTACAGTGATGGAGAGGTTACAGTAGGAGAAGTTGTTGATAAATATGAAGAAGTCCTCATTCATGAATATAGAGCTCATTTATCTGGGATTTGTTATTTCTGTAGATAAATTGAAGATGGATCCAGATAAAGTGGAAGTGATTAAGAATTGGCCATCACTGAAGAATACCTTTTAGGTGAGAAGTTTTCATGGATTGGCTAGTTTCTACCGAAAATTCATTAGGAATTTCAGTGGAATTAGTGCATAGATTATGGATACAGTGAAGAAAGGACACAAATCTTTTCACTGGACAGAAGAGGCTGAGAAGAGTTTTAATATGTTGAAGAGGAAGATTACAGAACAACCAATTTTGGTGTTGCTGGATTTCCAAAGGACATTTCTAGTGAAATGTGATGCAAGTGGATTTGTAATAGGGGCAGTCTTGAGTCAAGAAGACAGGCCGATAGTATACTTCAGGGAGAAGCTGAATGAAGCGAAGGTGAAATACTCCACGTATGATAAGGAGTTTTATGCTATTATTCAGGCATTAAAGAAATGGAGACATTACTTGATCTTTAAAGAGTTTGTCTTATACAGTGACAATCATGCATTGCAGTTTGTGACTCAACAGGAAAAGTTGAATTAGAGACATGTTAAATGGGTTGAATATATGCATAATTCTACTTTTGTAATTAAGCATATTTATGGTACTACTAAGAAAGTTGTTGATGCTTTGAGAAGGAAGTGTTTGCTATTGCAGGAGTTCAAAGTCAAAACATTGGGTTTTGATGATCTCAGTGACATGTACAAGGATGACTTAGATTTTAAGGAGGCATATGAAGCAGCTGAGAATCCAATTCTCGGGGATAGAAGCAAATTGACAGAATACATGATCCAGGAAGGATTACTATTTAAAGGTAATCAACTTTGTATTCCAAAATGCTCCATGAGAGAGAATTTGCTGAAAGAGAAACACAACGGAGGATTGGTCGGGCACTTTGGTCACGACAAGACATTTGCAAAATTGAATGAGTCATATTTTTGGCCGAGAATGTGAGCAGATGTCAAGAGATTCATGGAAAAATGTAGAATATGCCAGCATTCCAAGGGAAAGAGATAGAATGCAGGATTTTATCAACCATTGCCAATACCTGAGAGGTTGTGGGATGCAGTCAGCATGGATTTCATATTGGGGTTGCCAAGAAAAAAAAGAGGTTTTGACTCAATCTTTGTGGTGGTGGATAGATTTTCCAAGATGGCACACTTCATTCCATGTCAGAATACCAGTGACGCAACTCACATTTCGAATCTGTTTTTCAAGGAAGTCATTTGGCTTCACGGCTTACCAAGGAGCATAGTTTCGGATCAAGACACTAAGTTCATAGGACACTTCTGGAGGACCTTATGGAAGAAGCTGGGAACTAACTTGTCGTTTAGTTCATCTTATCATCCTTAGATAGATGGACAGATAGAAGTGGTGAACAGAAGTCTAGGAGACTTCCTGAGAAGCCTGGTGACAGAACACCACAGCCAGTGGGACAACATATTACCACAAGCAAAGTTTGCTTATAATGACTCAGTTAATAGAAGCACGGGGCAAAGTCTCTTTTATATTGTTTATGGCATGGAGCCGAGAGGAATTTCTGAGTTAAGGGATTCAGAACAGATTGCAACAAGGAGCGCTAGTGCAGAAGATTTCACAGAGGCGATGAAGGAACTTCACAGCCAGGTGAAGGAGTGATTACAGAGTTCGAGCCAGGAATATAAGCATAGAGCAGATCAACACAGGAGACAACTTCAATTTGAGGTTGGTGATTTGATTCTGGCACAATTGAGAAAGGAAAGGTTCCCAAGAGGAACATATAATAAACTAAAGATGAAGAAAATCAGACCATGTAAGGTCTTAAAGAAATTTGGGGCGAATGCTTATGAGATAGAATTACCCGATGGGATCAGAATTTCTCCGATATTCAATATCTCAGATTTGTATCCATATAAAGCCAAGGAAACAGGGACAGGAAATGAACAGCTAGAGGTCTAGTGGACAAAGCAGATGCCAGTTGCAGAAAAGCTGCAGATGGAGCACATACTGGACAAAAGGGTCAGCAAGAAGACCAGGCGAAAGCAATACTTTGAATATTTGGTCAAGTGGAAGGGCCATCTAGTTCAATATGCCAGCTAGGAGAACGAATCAGAGATCCAAAGGCATGGGCACACCATACACGAGCTCATGGACAGGAGCCCATGAAAATTTTCAAGCAAGGGAGTATGATGCAGGAGCATCTGAAGTGAGCCAGCGCGGAGATAAAGGACAGCTGGAAAAGCACCCAACGCAAATTTTGAAATATCTTGAATCATTAATGAAGCCATCAAGTGGAGGCACACTTGTAATATTGTAAACAGACCTTGAGCGATCCGCTCTCATCCTTAGTAGGTAGAAGGCATTTATGGTAGTTAATGCAACTAGATGGAATTTAATTCTAGATTAGATAGTTTAGAATGGGAGATGGAAACAAGATATAGACACCCTCATTGTGTATTGTAACATAGAATAGAATAGAACAAATAGAATGAGATTATGCCAATTGAGAGAATAGAGCATAGAAGAGAAGAAGCAGAGAGTTGTGTAGCTGAATTCCATGTACATAAGTTCTGGATTAATACAAGAAGGCTTTGATTTAGACTGATGGTGTTCAAATATTCTCTGTGTATACATTTTGAATGTTATGCTCATGAATGTTTTACTCTTTCTGTCAAGCAATTGCTTTTATGCTATGTATGAACGATTTCTTGTTAAATGTTTTAAATCTGAGAGAGAGAGAGTAAGGGAAATGAGTTTTAATTGTTTCTCTATCTAAGCAAGAGTTCCTGCAAGAAGTACAGTTGAATTGTCCACAAGGAGTGCATTGACAAAGGGTTTAGAGGTTTGTCTTTGAAAGCTCAGGAAAGATAGCTTTTGTTCTCATTCTCTCAGAAGTGCAGTTGGGCACAAGAGTCGTGCAAGGTGTGCACAGGCCAAGTCGAGGTTCAGGTTTGGTAACTTGAATGATTTGTTGAGAGACTGTTGCTGCAGGAGTGCGCAGAGTCAAAGGGGGTTCAACACTTGAAGGTTATTGAAGGTCTGCCGCAAAGAGTGTGAGCAGGAGTTTTCTGAAAGACTTGAGGTCGTGGGAATCTCAGAAGGATCTGAACCTTCGAAGGGGTCGAAGGAAGGAAAGAGGCCAAGTACCTCTAAATTTTTAAGGAAGGCGTAGCGACGTTGAACACAGGAGGACAAGTTCCATAGAGAGAGAGAGAGAGAGAGAGAGAGATCCTTTATTTAGTTCATGTAGAAGTTCTCAAGGGAAGAACGGACGGTTGGAATTCTCTGTGGAGTATTTGCGAAGTCCCGCGAGCCGTTAGATCTCACGGAGGAGCACGGGAGTTACGACAAGTATTCCCAAGGGTTTAATCTCAAGAGAGGTAGAACCGTAGAATCAATTCAATAGGAGCCATGGGATTTACCCGTGGATTTCTATTTTGGGGTCTCGTAGATTGAAGTCCCGAAATTTGTGCAACAGGACTCGCGAAATCACGAACCGCGAAGTCCCAAGGGAGAAAAGATTGTGTGGGCCACAGAATCAGCAGGGTGGACAGGTGGTGCACTATCGACATGGGAGTCAAACTCCATTGACCATTTCAGGGTTTTGTGGGGTGAAGACCCGAATTCTTTGCATTAGGATTCACGAAATCGTGAAGTCCGAAATCTCGACAGAATGAGGGGCTATTGAAAATTCAAAGCTTTCGAGTGCATCGAAGTTTTGGTAAATCGGGTTTCAGGGATCAAGCGGATGAGTTGCTTGACATCGCAACCGCCGAAATCGCGACAAGAAGAAATATGAAATTAGTAAGGAAAAGGTCAAGCATTGACTGTTTTCAAGTTTCGGGGATTTGAGAGACAAGACGCTTGACCACTGGATTCAAGGAGGTGCGAAGTCCGATCTCCTCAAGTATAAGGGGGGAATTTCTTGAAGTTAATTGTGGGTGCAGATTTCCCGAAAGGGAAATACAGGAGCCATTTATGAAAGCTCTTCGAGCTAGTGTAGGAAGAAAGATCTTGTGTACGTGATCTTCCGACATGCGGGTTGAGGAGGCATTGCGTCACTATGTTCTTCACATTGGGATGACAGTATATTATTTGTCACATATTGATGATGACAGGAATATTGCGACGAGGGGTTTATGTTCATCACATTACAATGACATGTCATTTAAGTAAAAAGTGGCAATGTGATGAACGTAAATGCCATATGTTCATCATATGTTGAATGGATATTTGATGAAAATAAATGTCGTATGTTCATCACATAGTGATGATAGGATATTTATTTTGACGATGGGGCGATGTTCATCACAATGTGATGACAGGACATTCTTTTTCACATCAGGACAACAGGATATTTGTGTCACAGATGGTGAGGATATGTTCATCACATTAGGACGAAGAGGTTGTGTTCGTCACATTACAACAATATGGTTATTTTCATCACATTGTAATGATGAGGTTATGTTCGTCACATTGCGACAATATGGTTATATTCATCAAATTGCGACAATATGGTTATGAAAAGACATGCTCGTCACATTGGGAAAATATTGTTATGGCCACTCATGTTCATCACATTGCGACAATATCATTGTGTTCGTCACATTGTGACAGTATGGTTATGGCCAACCATGCTCAAGCATTTTCAAGCATGATCAACCATAGTCAACCATGGTCATGGTCAATAAAGGTCAACGATAGTTATGTTTGTCACATTGCCACAATATGGTTATGTTCATCACATTGTGAGAATATGGTTATGTTCATCACATCATATGTTCAGTGTAACATCCCGCTCTGACACACTTACAAAACTTATTCTTTGAGGACACTTATATATATATACACATTTTTGCATGACGTGTCGGTTGTTGTTGACGTAATAACGAGGTTGCTACATTCAGCATATAAGGTTAGGTTTGTCACATTGTGACAATATGGTTATGTTCATTAGATTGTGATGAAAGGCCTATGTTCGTCACATTGGGAGGGTAGGATATTTGCATCACAATATAATGAATAGATATTTGCATCACATTGCAAAGACGGGGATATGTTCATAACATTGCCACGATAGGATAATGTTTGTCACATATTGACGATAATAGGGATAGTGCGATGATGGGGCTATGTTCATCACATTGCCACGTCATGAAATTTAAGTAAAAAGTGGTTATGTTATGAACATAAATATCGTATGTTCATCGTATGTCATATGGCTATGTGATGAACATGAATGTCATATGTTCATCATATTGTGACAAGAGGACATTTATTGTGACGACGGGGCTATGGTCATTACATTACGATGACAAGACATTGTTTGCCACCTTATGACGACATGATATTTGCATAACATTGCGACGAGGAGGCTATTTTCATCATTTTACGATGACAAGGCTATGTTTGACTTATCTTAAGTGAAGTTTATGCAACCAATTTCAAGTTAATTATATGTTCTTTTAATATAATAAAATTTGAAATTTAATAAATTATATCAACATTTTCATCATCCAATTGTATAAAAATGTATGTAGTAATATATATGTTATAGATATATTTAACTTGAAATTATGTCAAACATTTTTAATATCTAATTAAATGTATGTATTAATTTACTTATCCTAAATGAAGTTTATGCACCAAATTTCAAGTTTATTATATTTTCTGTTAATATAATAAAATTTGATATTTAATAATTTTATAAAAAACACATTTAAATATATAATATTTTTTTTGGTTCTTAGAAGGATATTAAAGAAGAATACAAGAAAAAATATATTTCTTATAATACCTCGAGCTTATGCCCACATTAATTGAAAAAAGAGCATTCATTATCAATAATAATAAAAAAAAAGCCCTCATTATCAAATAGATTTTTTTTATAAAAATATGAAATGTTTAAAATATTCTATTTATTTTAAAATATTTTTCATAGATATAATCTCCAAAAAATGAAAAGTAGACTCCTATCAACTTGTAATGAAAATCACTTTCATTTATTTTTCAATACTTGGAGATATCTATTTTTTTTTCTTTCCTATACATTCAAGTTTCCATTTATTATTATTTATTATTATTGTTTAAATTGAATTCAAATCATTTTAGTAAGAATAACCATAACCCTAATGTTAATAAGAATAACCATAACCATAATCCGACCCTAACACTAATCTTATAACCCTAACCCTAATCCTAATAACCATTTACTTCAATATATTATTAATACATTATTGGTGACATCTTTAATTATTAATATTGATTAATAATTAGTGTATAAAGGGTATGTATGTTACATACCTAAAGTATCCATTGTATATATTAATTATGTATATTAATAATAACTAATAATATAATTATTATTATTATTAATTAATAATTATTAATTTATTATGTATAGTAATTATTAATGTATTAATAAAACTTTATGAATAGTATTATTAATGACTATTAGTTATGATCAAACCAATCAATAAAATATTACTGATAATATTAATAGTTATTATTACTATTCACTAATAATAATAACAACACTAATAATAATAACAAGTATTTGTTTATATTAATAATAAATATATTAATTATAACTAATTATTAATAACTATTTATATAGTTAATAATTGATATTAAATTATCCATTAATGTTAATAATATAATATAATATTAATGAGTTTTTACTATAATAATTTAATATTAAAAATAGTAATCCTAAGTTTACCAATAATTAATGTATTAATAATACATACATTAACCCTAACTCTAATAACCCTAACCTTATTAATAATATATTATTAAAAACCCTAACCCGAAAGCCTTCAAAGTTACTAAACTTATTTTATTAATAGACTTTATTAATATATTAATTTACAAAGCTAGTTTATTTTGTTAATAAACTTTCTTACTATTGTGAAAAAACAAAAGACACAATTCATTAATGAAATGAAGAATTACTCGGGCCTAGGAATACAAACAGATTCCAATAACACAAATAACATAATTCATTAATCTAATGAACAATTACTTTGGACAGTTGCTAGGGTAGAATTACGCTAGCCACGATTTCTTCAATACAAGGCAAGAATATGAAACCAATGTTAGGAAGAATATGAAATGAATGGATGCATCTGCTAGAGTTATGCTAGCCATGATTTCTTCAATACAAATCAAGAATATGAAACCAATGGTAGGAAGAATATGAAACTAATGGATGTGGCTACCATAGTAGGGAAAATGTGGGTGCGGCTCCCATCGTAGGAAGAATATGAAACGAATTAAGATGAACAGTTGCTAGGATAGAGTTACGCTAGCCTTGATTTCTTCCATACAAATGAATAAAATGAAGCCAACGGTAGGAAGAATATGAAACGAATGGATGTGGTTGCCATCGTAGGAAGAATGCAGTTGCGGCTATCATCATAGGAAGAATATGAAACGAATTACACTAAAAAGTTGCTAGGGAAAGAATATGAAACAAATGGTAATTATGTGGTTGTAAGTGTATGGTAGATATGGTAATTATGTTAAAAATTAAACAGGTTAATAGACTCTTTTAAAAATGATATAGAGTTATGAACATGAGATCTCATAAGAATATGCCAGCATCTTCAATTGATAGCTATACGATTGGAATTTATGGTTAAAAGATCATTAGATGTTCCCATTGCCAATAGGTGTATCTTTGCAAGTGAACAATTTGTTATTGCAAAATTGTTTGTTGGACTCTGGGGCATGAAACAATGTCATGCATTTGAAAACAATGCAACAATTAGTCCTCAAGGTAACAAGACGATACTAGAACATTTGTGCCATGGATAGGAGAGACGCAGAAGTGCTTGGTGTGATAAAGAATTTGGTTGTAAGATTGAATATATATCTAGATGTCGCGGTTATGGAAGATGTTGTCATTGATATCCCAAACTCTTGGGGGATTCTTTTGTCGAGCAAGTTCACTGCTCATTTAGGGGCATCCTTAGAAATGGACCTTTCATATGCTACTATCCCCATTGTGATGAAACTTTTGTGAAGTTGTATAGGGGAAATTATAAAATATATTCAACTATCCTCGTAGTTGGAGCCAGCTTTGCCACTTGATTACATTATCCCTATGTGTTGTTGGATTCAAAATAATTGTGACACAATCTTTCAATTGAAGTTAGGTCTCAGGATTTTAGTTCAAGATCACCATCCTACCTTGAACCTTGATACCTTACCCTCTATCAACAATCCTTCCTTGATCCATTTATTTCCTTGAGTAGGAGTTTAGAGTACTCCTTAAAACATGTTTATGCCATTTGCATCCCAGTTTTATTATTAATGCCCCTCGGCATAATTCCACTTTTGTAGGACTAGCTATTGTTTCTCCAAAATAAATGATAGGCTTATTTTGCCACCTATTCAATCCATTTTCCTTCTGGACTTGGTACTCCTTAAAACAGGTTTATGACATTTTCATCCATGTTTTATTATTAATGCCCCTAGACATAATCCTACTTTTGTAGGACTGGCTATCGTTTCTCCAAAAGAAATGATAGCCTTCTTCTGCCAAAGTCTAGCATGATTTAATCTTGTTGGGTAAAATCCCAACTCAATTTTTATCTGCATCCTTCTCCTAGAAGAATTTATGAAGATAATTTCCATAAGGTAGTAATATTCTCAACAAGCTCATCTTAGCCTTGGTAAAATAGTCTTATGAATGTTGTCCGGCCAAACCAGGATTGTGTTTGATTTGTGTACTGCTATGTAGGGTAGGGAAGGGTTCCCTCTCCCTTAAAGTTTTCTAAGAAATAAAATAATCACTTGACTCTTTCATGAGCCCAAGAAGGCCACGTGTTGTTACCCACTTCGATACCACTTTGTAACAAACCCAACCCCTTAAGTACATTTTTAAGGGATGGGGCATCAAAATTTCACTTTCCTCCATCATATTGAATCCTCTTCTCAAGATCTCCATCACCTTCTACTCGTCAAGATCTTTCCGACCACCTTTACCATGCTCAAATCCGAGACCTGGATTGGAATTTATGCCCTTCTTAAGTTATGCAAGAATCATTGGTCAAAGGCCATGTGGCACCCATGTGGATTCACCTCTTTCATACCATTCCACTTGGCATAGACTTGACCATGGTTGTCATCCCTTAACGATGACATAGTCATTGGAGAGATGGTTATAGGGGATGTCCCCCGCCCCTTCACATTCATTGTGCCTTCGACCCTTCATCATTCCTATCCATGTCTAAATCATTCTCGGAGTTCCAAAGTCCCGAAGTCCAGCCACATGGCTCTGACATTTATCCCTTTCGACTCATCCATTATACCACATTGAAACCATCCAGACCTTCGAAGCCTGTCATGTAGCTTTGGCCTTTGGCCACTTTAGAGCATACATCCTAACATCCTAAACCTCCCGGAGTTTCAAACTCCCAAACTCCCGAGGTCCTTCCATGTCGCTTCGGCCTTCAACCCTTTTGGAGCATACATCCTAACATTATAAACCTCTCAGAGTTCTAAAGTCTCGAAATCTTTATGTCCTACCATGTAGCTCCAACTTTCGACCCATTTGGAGCATACATTCTAACACCTTAAGTCTCCCTGAGTTCCGAAATCCCGAACTTGAGGGGTCCCATTAACCATTAGGTCAAACAACCATGCACCTGGGGATGACATGTGATAGAGAATAGAGATGACAAATGTCCCTATCGATGGGAGACATGTGTTATGTTCCAATTGGCAAATAAGGTATGTAAAAAGTGTGAATTGAGGTGACATGTGGCATGTTGCACATGGGTCCATGTCACCCCATGTGATGTCAGCGTGCCACATCACTCCGAACTGATAGCCTATGGGAACCATCCCAATACATTTTATTCTATGGTGGAGACAAGTCCATGTAGATCCCCATATCTACGGCCTCCATTGATTTGCGACTTAGACGTTTAGGGGTTCCACACATTTAAAACTCCTTTCCCCCCAGTGTAGGTTAATGTTGGATTGACCACGATCTAGATCCAACAGACGAGAGAGATTCTAAAGCACCCTCATATCGACGATCCATGTTACTTCATGAGTTCAACATTCAAAGGTTCTTAACTGTTTAATTCCCTTTGTCTCCCTTAGTAGGACTCCCTCGGACCGACTACGATCTAGATCTAACAGACGGGAGAGACATCTGAAGCACCCTTGGATTGACGGTCCACGTTACTTCTCAAGTTCAGAGTTTGGAGGTTCTTGATTGTTTAGCGCCCTTTCTCTCCCAGAGTAGGACTTCGTCAGGGTGCCGCACACTATCCTTCCATTAGTTGATCGGACTATTGGGAGAGTTTCTCAAAGGACTCCCCATATCAACAACTCACAATTTTAGCTCAAAGGTCCCTAGGTCTCAATGTTCATGTTCCTTCAAGTTCCTTCGCGTCCGAGGAGTGGATTGAGGTTTATCAAGGGGATGAAATCTATGATTACGGGTAACTGACCACAAACTACCGGTCATCCTTTAGGTTACCAGTTTGACAGGTCACCTTCAGCACAATATGGATGTTATGAGGCTTCCAACATCCCAGAGCTCCAGAAATCCAAAGCCTCAAAACTCGGAAGACTTAGCTCCCGTCAGGCGTAGCACTAGGTTCCATGGTTTTGGTCATATGAGGCTTTTGATAAGTTTTGAGGGATACACCCTTAACTCTTAGCCGAAATTAGATTAAGGTTGTGTGCATGAGCCTGCAGTTACTTGGATGAATTGGTTTTAAGGAAGCGCCTTCCATTCATAGAACTCAAGTTCTAAAATAGGGAAAAGTAAATCGAGGGATCGACCGAACCTAAACGGTCTTGTGGAGTCTATCCCATATCTTTACTTGTGGAATTAATACCGTAGTAATCCCTTTGAGGAATATTCTAACCGGTACAGAGGACATCGCCTTATGTCCCAAATTCAGTTAGAACCTCATTACTGATAGTTTTCCCTTTTTAGGTAGAAGTAAGCAGAAAACCATTGATAAGGGATAATGGTCAAACTCTACCTCAAATTATTCAGTTGGCTAGACCACCAGAGTCATAACTATCTAGCATCCAAACACGATACACTAATATTCCATTATTCTTATATATCAAGGATGTATATTTATAGATCAATTACAAACATTCAATGAGACATTCAAATCCAAGTTTACAGAGTTTATGGAATACTTATCTATTACAATTGATAGTCGACCAACTGACTGTGGGTGTTATCCTCTCCACCCAACCGTAGACTCAAAGGCATTCATTCTTAGAGCTTTGGCCACCCCCGTGCCAAGCCATGATATCACTAGGTAACTTTTGCAGTTTCTCAGAGATTATTTATCTATGATAGCCTTTGTGAGGTTTATCAGATGCTCCCTCAGCATGAAGCTCGCAACCTTCTGCTCAGGTCAGGTTTTTTTGGGTTCTCTCCAGTAACGAGAGAAACTTGTATCTTTTCCTTTCTTCTGCTTATCATATCTGGGTCACACGCCCCCTGTGGCCATGGTCTCTTTCTTGTCTATTGAAGATCCTCACATGCTAATAAAATAATAATTTCTACATGATAGTAGCCATAACATGTATTTTGTCTTGATGGTTGTTAGAGGAATAGTTGAAAAATGAAGACATGACTTGAGTATTTGGAAAGAAAAACATCAAGGATGGATTATTTCAAAGGAAAAAAGGGTGCTATACCATCTACAACCAAAGAGTATATTGACAACAAGAAGGACACAATTCTTAGAAACAAAGGCACGAGACAAGTAAAGGTCTAGTGGAACTGGAAGATGCAATGTGGAAAGAATACCCACATTGCATTTAAAACTTTGATGTAAGAATTGTATATATGTGTACACCTATATGGCGATGTGCACTGAGGGTAGTGAAAAAATAATGGGGAGGGGAATGTGACACCCCGATTTTGATCCCCATATATGTAATGTAATGTAAATATGCAAATTAGGCCATGAGTTGAATAGTATGGTTGAGGGCCAAGTAATGTAAATGATGTACATTAAATTTATTAAAAAAAATACATCAATGGTTGTGATATGAGAGGGACTAAAATGAGAGGTGGCTATGAATCCACGAGAGAGGAATGAGAGGGGCATAAGGGGGACCATAGCTTGGAAATAACATATCTTATTGTAACCCCATATTGGTATCCAAGTATATAGCCCCCCATATTGGTATCCGAGTATACAATGCACTTAAGACGATGAAAAAATAAGGGGGAGGGGAATGTGATACCCCCAGTTTGAACCCATTTGTAAATGTATATGTACATATGTTTTATATATGATGGTGAGCCAATATGTTTTTTTGGGTTGGAGTGCATGTTTATGTATGTTTTGGACTAGAGTTCATGCATGATATTAGGTTGGAGAGCTTGTATGCTAAAATTCCAGTGAGCCTAGCATTGTGCATTGTAATCACACTCATATATATATATCGATAAAATACATCACAATTGCAGATCAAGTCAAATAAAAGAGTGTGGGGGGATAGGATTCCACGAGAGGGAAAGGAGGCTAAGGGATTAATAAAAGAGGGTAAGCCAAATATATTAAATTAATCCTAAATCCTAAGCCTAACTGTTATGTCATGATTTTATCCCAAGTTCCTAAGTTATGGGACGAGTTCTCGAGTGGTGGGGGAGGAGTTCTTTGATTGCCACAAGTAACAAAGGAAGCATGCATATATAAATTTTAGGCTTAGTGAGAAATTCATTCATTCCAATCATTTTGATCATTGTGCTTTGCTATTTTGGTTTGGGTATGTTGGGTGTGAGCTCAGGGAAGCCACTGTAACCATGTTTCTTGTGAACCTTGTGAATCCTATGTGGGATTATGTTTCCAATTCTCCTTGGGTTGCCTTGGGGAAGGCTAGAGCCCTGGAGGGGGAATTGGGTGGGTAGGATTTGCTAATGTGTGAGGCTTGGAGGGTGCCTAGAGACTCTATTATTGCAGTTGGATTTCATGGATCCATAGCTCTGAGAATTCATGGCCAACCTGTGTTTGAGCCCTGGAAAGGAAGTGGGAAAACTTGAGGGATTGTGGCACAGAGAAGGGGGTACACTTCCTTGGGTTGGACAAGCTGAGGAAAATGAGAGAATGTTAGTTGGAATTTTTGTATGAGTTTGATACCTTGTATTAGACGCCATTTGTGTTTTTTTGAGACCCAGTAGGTAGCCTTTGCCCTAGTGGAGTCATAGCCCCATATCGGGGGTGAACGTATATTGAGAGAGCTAAAACATTAGTTTTTATGGTTGGGTGGAATGTATGATGTCTCCAGCCAGTTGGTCATTTTATAAAAGGATAAGTGTTCTTATTATATGATTTTGTGTTGTGTATAATATGTCTTTTTATATGTTGAATTATATTATGCTATGCATGTGTGTGTCTCCTTGGTATATATAGGATACTAGGAGGTCCAATTAAAACTAATGGACCCAAGCCAACATAAATAAAATAACAATACCAATGTAATATGCCCCAATTAATGGGTAATGTAACACTATTTAGGGCTTAACGTGTCTATATTTCATAATTACAATTCCTTGTGCAATATAAAATAAAATAGAATTATCAATGCAAGGTTAAGTGGTTAGATTACAAATTTTGTTATTTTAACTTAGCATACTAATTTATACGAAGTAGGTTCCTTCTTTGGATTATGAATGATAAGATGTGGTTATGAGTGAATTCAGATATATTTAATGCAATGATGTAATTATTCACTTTTATATAACTTAGTCTCATGTTTTGTGACTTTTTAATGATTTGTTTATTTGATGATTTTTATCATTAAGGGTTTCATAATTAGAATTTCTAATGGAGGAGTCATGTTCTCTACATGCGAACATGTGTTTCAAAATCACAATTCTCAGTGCAAAAAAAATAAATAATTACAATTCCCAATGCAAGGGTGCTCTTCATATATAAGCTAAGGTAAAGGATATATATCCACCTCGTATCTTAGAGCATGGAATGTGACCATAGATAGTCTTGTTCCTATTTTTCGACACCATATGTGTTCTGTATTTTTGAATTTTCCATTCATTAGGACCTAGATATAACATTTCCTAATGAGATTCAAATGCCAATAAAGACTAAACTAAACAAAAAAAGTCACAAAAGTTTGTTGATATTTGATATGTATCCACAACAACCAACTTATCCCATCCATGCTAAGCTTATCTCTCCTATGGCACATCCATTGTCAACAACATGAATTCTCCAGGATGTTGTCCATCTTAGTTTGTGAGTGCTCCAATGCATTGTCTGTCTAAGATTTTTACTGATGATAATGATCCTTTTCAATGATGATGATGATCGTAGTGATGATCAACATCAATATGAATTACCAAATTCTACACATTGGACATGTAAATTATTCGGTGTGCTTATAGGATGTGTGTGGAAGTGGGAACTACGTGCATTGTTGAAACCAACTATACATACATATACCAATGCCACTCAAAATATGGGAATCTCATGAACTATACTACCAACCCTAAGATTTCTCATTTCGTAACTATGTTTTATAGTAAAAATATTTTAAAAAATAACATACTTAAATTAATTGAAGAAATCGGTCCTAATTAGCTTCTCAATTAGTAGCTCTCTCAAGTTGTTTAATGATTTCAATTTAATTTTCTAGTAAACATATTAAAAAATAACATACTTGAAAACAAGCCCCACTTAGCTTCTCAATTCATTGCTCACTCAAGTTGTTTGATGATTTTAAATTCAGTTCTCTATTTGATGATCAATTGATTAGTTCCCTCTTCACAAGTTATTTCATTATTTTAATTTTGTTAGATACATTTTCTTATATTTATTTTATTATTATTTTCTAAATAGCATACCTGTATTATGAATACACACACTTTTTAAATTTAGATTAGGGTTAATATTGTATGCTTTTTATTTACTTGCTATTTTATAATTTTATAATTACACATCTTCCTTGTATTGAGTTGTAACCAGTATAGATCCATCTTAAACCCGGATCTATCAAGCACTTAGAGGCATTGAATTTTTCAAGTATTGATTCCTTCATATCAAATGATAATAATAAAAAAAATTACTCCTTAAAAAATTAGATCCCTCTCTATGCTTGATAGATCTTGGTTGAAGATGGATCTAAGTTGGTTTAATATTTTATATGTTGTCATGTACAAATGTACGATATGTTTAGGGCATTGCCTAAAAGTTCTATGTTTTGGCCTTTTTCACTAGAATCCAACCATATAAATCTTGGTGAATTTTTTTTGTTGTTGTTGTGTAAATTGCATGTTTGGATGCATAAGGGCACTAGGATTACAGAGACTCAACCACTCAAATATACAATTCTAACCATTTCCTGTGAGATTTCTGACAAAATTGATAAGATATTCCTAAAAGAGAGCAACGTTTGCTTATGTTTATATGTTGTCATATACATATGTATGATTTGTACATACTTATTTATTCATTTTACATCATGTGCATGACAACATCTCCCCCATACACTTGATACTCTCTGTGAAAAAAGAATATTTCAATGCAATGAAAGTCATTTGTGCATTTATTTGATCTTCCAATATAATACTCCACCTATATATTTATAGGATATTAGTTCCCTAATTTAAAATAATACTTGACATGTTGAAGAGATTGGTTCATGATGTAATTTGTAGCCACCGAAATTCAGTTTTATATTACTATGTATTTCTTTAGTCTTTCATACAACCTAATTATAAAAGTGTTTAATATAATTGTACTAAAAAATTATCCAAATTATTGTTATATTAATGTTCATTTTTCTTATATTATTATCCAATTCTCTTAGTCTTTGGTGCAATCCAATTATAAAAGAGTTTAATATAATCATATCAAAGAAATATTTAAAAAAAAAATCATTATTTATATTTAAGTCTTTCTTATACTCGTTAAGAAGTCAATATATTACTTGTGGAAATTAAACTTAGATAGAAAAGATAACAATTACTCCTCCAACAACTTAAATGAAACCTAATTGATATTCACTCATTTCTTACTGAAAAAACTTCATGATATTTTAAAAAACTTAACAAACATTATTAAATTACAAACCCTACTTCATAATATCATGATACTTAACAAGATTAATACTTCCTTTCATACTCATAAAACTTCATGACCTTCCAATAAAAACTTAATAAACATTATTAAATTACAAAATCTACCTCTTAATATCACAATACTTAACAAGATTATTAACAAACATTATTAAATTACAAACTAGGCCTCGTAATATCACAATACTTAAAAAGATTATTAAAAATGGCTTTTAAAATTTTTGTTGGAATATGTTGAAGAAAAAGATATTAAAATTTGACAAAACTAAAAAAATTAGAGGAGTAGCTTTAGGTTAGTAGAAAAATACTTTTTAATTAAAAAATACATGGATTTAGATTTAGAGACTTTCTTTGTTTGGAAGCATGGAAGAACTATGCCTTTGAAACTTTGATAGGCTGAGCCTTAGAAATAAAACAATTTTTGGATAATCTCTGTGTTCCATATGGCTATGAAGTGAATTTTTTGAAAGCAATAATCTAATCTTTATATTAAAAAGTATGATGTTTATGGATTAATTAGTACTTATGGCCAAAGCAATAATCTAATCTTTATATTAAAGGGTATGATGTTTGTAGTTATGGTCCTTCTATGATTAAAAGTTTAAGTAGTTATGGCCAATTGTATGGTTAACAAATTAAAGCCCAACGATTGTAGTATTAACAAATTAAAGCCCAACGAACTAGAATTGTCTAAGTTTATTCCCCGTTCAATAAAATAATAAAATTTGTTTAAGTTATTTCCAGTTCAATAAAATAATAAAATAAAATTTGTTTAAGCAAGATTCGTTATTCCATGTGTCATATTTGGCAACGTTTGTTGACTTAAAAAAACACGATTCTCATATACCATGTGTTCACTACGCTTTCAAACGGCTCGTTTAATAAGTTTCATACTCTAAACTTCACTAAAATCTTTTCCTTTTTCAAAGATTATCCTGAACATCATTACTAGTTTAAGTTCCATGATGAGTTGTGCCAAAGAAATCAATGATCACTAAAGATATACCAAGCACAATGATTATTGCAAAACAAAAGATCTCTATCCACGTCATTTAATGGAGGTTCTCTAGATCTCTATCCACGTCATTTAATGGAGGTTCTCTTTCACCCTGAGAATGTTTTCATTGTCAGCAAAAGCATTCTGAAATTCCTTCTCTTATTTCATAGCCATCAAATAATCTTTCTCATGCCTGTGTATACTTGCCACTGAGTTTGAATCGAATGTATTAGAAGGTCCTGTAGATGAACCATTGGCGTCAATAATGTGTGAGAGATGTTGGTGGTTCGTGCAAATGTTTTTTTGTGCGGCCAGCCAAATCAAAAGTCATTTTTCCACTTCCTAATTTATCAGAAAAATATTCATGGAACTCCCTTTGCATGTTTGGGTAGACCTCTTGTAATTTGGCATTTTGTTCATCAATGTTTCCTTCATTAGTTTTTATTCCAACAATAAATCTTTAGCACAATCAAACAACAATACAAGGTGATGCAGTCGCTCAAGGATTTCATATGAAACAAAATGAGCTTCTCGGTCCCTTTAACATCAAAATAACATTCACCAACCTATATAAATTCGGTCTCATTGTTGCCAGTGAGCGATTAACACTGGAGGTTCCAATATAAATTTGGGCTCATTGTTGCCAGTGAGAGATTAACACTGAAGGTTCCAATATAAATTCGGTCTCATTGTTGCCGGTGAGCGATTAACACTGGAGGTTCCAATCATATTGACACAAACTGGAAAGATTTCCTGTTGCCTCTTACTTGCCTCATTTCTATCTTCTAATTTATATATGCCTTCTGAAGAGTGAAATAAACGACCAATTTTTCCATAAATTCAGACAATTTGGCGCGATACATTCAGACTGTGATTATGTTTCTGTTGCTGTGTAAGATTTTGGCTGAGTGTGTATTCTGGTTTGAAGATTGTAGACTTAATATTTCTAACGCTATCACAAAAAATATTGAAATAAGTTGCAAAACTAAAATGAAAGAGATAAGCAATGACACACCATCCACACAATGAACACAAGATCTCCCTTGGAAAAATCCTATACGGAAAAAACCCAACCAAAAGGTGAGGGTGATTGTGCTATTCTCCTTTCTTCTCCATTGTGAAATGCAAGTACAAATAACAGGGCACTCACTATGGAGATGTCATGGACAGTATGGCCAATATGGTTGTTATAGGATCTCCTTCTCCCTTTCATCTCCCTCAATATCCCACTCTCAGTGCTATGATCTCATATGGAACAATACTCGATACAATAAGAATGTAACCCCTACCTTTCCTAGCAACCCACTATTTAACATAGCCTCATAGTCATCTAGGGTTTTAGGGTTTTCACATGCCTCAACCCCTAATTACTATTAGGGTTTTTTACCCTATAGTCTATTCTTGAAATACCACATGTGAGTCACTCCACATGTATGACTAATGGAAGCTGATGTGGCATCCACTTAGTATCATGGTGATCAACAAGACAGGTCAACTTACAGGAGGCATAACTTCCACATATGAACTCTGATTGAGGTGATTTTTCATGTTGTTGGAAAGATATCGAAGTTTGAAATAATGTCAAGAGGTTGGAATTATGCTAGCAAAGTTTTGACACCAAAAATACTCATCTAAGGCCTCAAGAAATCTTTGAAAGGTTCTAGACCCCAAGTCTTCTAAGTGATACTTGCCCTTCAAATGGGACCTACAAGTCAACAACTCCAATTTTTCCACCCCGAAAGTACCAAAATAGATGAAAAATTATATGTTGATCTAATCTAGATCATACATTTTTATCTAGCATAGGGTATGTTATGTGTGGTTTACTTCTATCAAATTTGACTCGATCTAGTTCCTTAAGATGCTTTTCTTTCTCAACATTTTTTTGCTTAGTCAATGATCTACCCTATGATCACCTATCAAAATCGTGGCTACAATTTTGTGTTCCTACATCAATCCTCTCCATCAAGTTATACTCCAATAAATTTCCACAATTTTCTCTAGAGTCTTACAAAACTACAACTTCATTTACTCCTCTTCTTACAATTCTATCATGTAGTAAAAATGAATTGCAATATGTTTGCAGTTTTGTAAGCTCATTGTCACATATTAAACATCAATTTGTTTCTAGGGAATTTATGGAGCAATAAACTACAAAACATTGCCAAAATAACATATATATCATCATCACATATGCACCTTATTTGGAAGTGTTTGTCACATTATGACGACATGATATTCATGTAACATTGCGACAATGAAGCTATGTTGATGACATTATGATAACGAGGCTATGTTTGTCAGATTGTGACAACAAGATATTTTCATCACAATATGATGACATGATATTTGCATGACATTGAAATGACAGGGCTATGTTCATCACATTCTTTCGACAGTATATTATTTGTCACATATTGATGACGATGAGGATATTGGGACGAGGGTTTAGGTTCATCAGATTGAAATGACAGGTCATTTAAGTAAAAAATGGCAATGTGATGAACATAAATATCGTATGTTCATCGTATGTCGAATGGCCATGTGATGAAAATAATACATTAATTTACAATGATCATGCTTGACTATGGTTGCCAATGATCATGGCTAACTTTGGTAGAAATTTGTTGATTTTGGGAAGGAACGGTTCACTATGGTTGACATGGTTAA